>JAIFZK010000011.1:7660000-7670000 GCA_027481765.1 Tenualosa thibaudeaui
TAAAGATAGACAGACAGAGAAAGAGAGAAGAGTGATGGTAAGGACGACACAGAAAGTGAGGCCACAGAAAAGGGAAAAGAAGAAAAGAAAAATGAGAAGCTAAAAAAAGTAGAAAGGGAAAGGGCAGGAAAGAAAGCAGCAAAGACAGACACACACACACACACACACACACACATGCGCGCACACACACAGACACAA
This sequence comes from Tenualosa thibaudeaui, assembly GCA_027481765.1. Classification (NCBI taxonomy): domain Eukaryota; kingdom Metazoa; phylum Chordata; class Actinopteri; order Clupeiformes; family Clupeidae; genus Tenualosa; species Tenualosa thibaudeaui. The sequence goes on from JAIFZK010000011.1 coordinate 7,660,199, forward strand.
ACACAGACACACACACACGTGCGCGCACACACACACACACACAGACACTGTTCCAAACTTTCTCGCCATCTCCAACTCAGTCTTTCACAGACACAAACCCCAGCCAAGCTCACACCAACAAACACAGAGACCCATAACACACAAATATGCAGAACATCCAAAAAACTCACCAGTAACACCACACACACACACGCACACACAGACACACACACACACACACACACACACAAACACACACAGACACACACACACTACACACACTCTCTCAAAGCTCATGATCTCTGGTGGATGACAGTGCTATGTTGCTGTGGTCTCTTTCTCTCCCTCTCATTAGGCTGTTCTGCTGAAGGCTTCCTGACAGTGGAGCTAGAGAAGACTCAGCCAGCACCACAGAGGCAGACCTGCTCTCCAATCTCCCCCACAGCACACAGTATTGCCTGGGGAGGGGGGGGGGAGAGTACTTCTGCTACACAAGCACACACATAACGCACACACACAAACAAACACACAGGCACTTGCTGGATGTGACCTGTGAGATCAGTGTCTGAGTATGTCTGCATGTGACAGAGGGGAACAAGTGTGTGTGTGTGTGTATGCAGCTCACACACACACACACACACACACACACACACACACACACACACAACACTGGAAGCTGAAGCCTTATCGACAGGCAGCACACGGTTCTGTAAGAGAGAGCATGCTGAGCCCTTCATGGCTCTGGGGCTCGAGAGCAAGATGATGACTTTAAGCTCATTCTCACCCCATCTCCCTCAAACTCACACATGCACCCACACACCCACACTCAACCATTCTTTCTCTCAGAAACACATGCAAACTCTCTTTCACTAGTTATCCCTCCATCATGGTCAGAGACAGCATACTCAGTAAGAGGAAAGGAGATTCACTTGCTCTGAGACTTGTGTTTTCTATCTCTCACACACACTCATTTACGCTTGCGCGCGCACTCACACACACACACACACACACACACACAGGGCCTCGGGGAGATGTGCAGCTGTGTCTGACTTATGTAGAGCCTTGTGAGAGCCAAGTTCTACAGCCTGTTTCCTCTGCTTTAAGCCCAAGGGACAGTCTAATCAGAGGGATGGAGAGAGATAGAAAGAGAGAGAGAGGAGGGGGGAGAGATAAAGAGAGAAAAATGTGTGTGTGTGTGTGTGTGAGTGTGAGAGAGAGATAGATAGATAGAGAGAGAGAGAGTGTTCTAACGGTCTACATATGAAACAGACATCAAAAGTGTCTTCTTGGTGGAAACAATGTCCCAAGGGCAAACACACACTCGTGTGCACATACAGGTAAACACATTCAGTATGCTGTCACCAATGAAACTTACTGAAAACGTAGGCATACTGCACAAAGTTTGTCTTTAAAATGAGACCAACCCCCCCCCCCTTCCCCAACCCCCATTCATCTATAGTACCAGTTACCCTTTAGGATTTTTTTCTCTGTCCAGTGGGGCTGCAATTTCTACTATGGAAAGGTCATAGACAATGAGGGACTGAATGAATCTCTGTGAATCTACGTGCTGCAGGTGTGTGACAGATGGACTTACGATGAAGCCCAGTTTCTTGTAGTCGCGCGTGTACATGGACTTGCGCTTCTCGATGCTCCCGCTGTTGTTGGAGTCACACTCCACGTCGAAGGCGATGCGTCGCAGCTCAAAAATGATGTCCCTCTGAGCCTGCAGGGAGAGGAGAATGCAGAGAGAAGGAGGTCAGGGAGGAGTAGAGGGGAGGAAGAGAGAGAGGGATAGAGAAACAGTCAAAAAACAAAAAACAAAAACCCAATAGCGGCCTTGATGCTCAAAGGTGCAGAGTGCTGTCAGGTAGAAATAAGAGTGAGAAAATTTGGTGCAATGCAGCCTGAATAGCGAAACGGCAGCCAACGCTAACTGATGACAGTAAAGAGACTCTATTTCAGTGTCATTGTCCTGGGCCCCGTTCAGGTAGTGTGAGCTGCTGGTTATGTCAAACTGATGTCAAGTCTCTGTCAACTTTTAAGTCAGATGTTCTCATTCTTATTCCTCCCGACAGCTCTCGGCAACCTTGAACAACAGGGCTAGTGGTGGACTGACTCCACACGATTTAATGTGGAGTGAGGACAGAAGAAGAAACAAAGAAAGAAAGAAAGAAGGGAAGAAAGAAAGAAAGAAAGAAAGAAAGAAAGGCCAAAAAGAGTACCTGGTCTTGAGGGTCCATCTTGGTCATCATGCGGTCCTCCAGAAGGTTGAAGGTCAACACCTGCAGCACATATAGCTGGTGCGCCATCTCATCATTAATAGGCTTCGGACTTCGAATCACATTCTAGAGTGGACAGATGAGGAAAAACATGCCACTCATCATGTTCTTGTTATGTTTGGGTGGGCAAGTGTATGAATGTATGGGGCTTACTGTATGTGCAAATGTGTCATTTGTGTGGACATCACACAGCCAGTAGGACTGATGAACTGGCATAGTGTGTGTTAAATCTCCCTTATGAAAGTGTGGTGTTGTCTGTGGGTGGGGTGGGGGTGGGGGGTCATTTGTGTGAACATCACACAGCCAGTAGGACTGATGAACTGGCACAGATTATGTTAAATCTCCCTTATGAAAGTGTGCGGTTGTCTTGTATTAAGGGCTTACACTGATTTGAGGAGAAAGAGCCCAGCTTCCTAGGCAGATGTGCCTGAAATTAGTTGAGCTCTCTCTCTCTCGCTCTGTGTCTGTGTCTGCGTGTGTGTGTGTGTATTTCTGAGTGTTTAAAGGTGAGAAAAACAGTGTTTATCTGTGTGTTTGTGTGTGTGTGTGTTGAGATCTTTCTTTCTGTGTTGTTTGAGGGGATCAGTGTGATACTTACAGTGAGGATGATGGAGCGCAGCTGCTTCTGTGCAAGAATGTGAGCCATTTCCTAGTGAGTGAGTGAGAGAATCAGAGTGGAGGAGAGAGGAGAGACTATTAGATACTGACAGGTGCACACACACACACACACACACACACACACACACACACACAGAAAGTAAAAGCCATCATAAACATCCTTATAACAGCAGTCATCCTCAAGGCGAGTACAGTAATGCAATTCTTAAAGGATAAGATCATCAGCATGTCAAGGGTAATCGCTTTACTGCTGTCACGGTGTGTCCTCTACGGCACACCGTGGACCGCGTGCGAGCAAGAGAGGGAGAGTGTCATTTCATTAGGGCCAACTTACTGTAAGTGGGCAATCAAGGATGTTGACATGCTCATCAAGCTATCGTAACCAGTGCAGCAGGGGGAAGAAGAGAGAGCACAGTGTGAGCCAGGGGGAGAGAGTCAAAGAGAGAGAGAGAGAGCAAGAAAATAAAGGCAGCAAGAAAATAAAGGCAAGAAATAAAGAGAGAAAGGAGTCAGAACAAATGAAATTAACAGAGAAAAGAGAAAAACAGACAGAAGAAAACAAAAAGGAAGAGGAAATAACGATAGATATAAAAACTGAGAGAAAGACAGAAAGCAGCCAGAGCCAGACTCAGACTCAGACTCAGACTCAGACTCAGACTCAGACTCAGACTCAGACTCAGACTCAGAGCGTTTTGTTAGTGGTGCATTTCTGTGGTGCAGTATGTGTCAGCACAAAACACATCAAAAAGCAGAGCAAAACAAATAAACAAACAAACAAACAAACAAACAACGGTGGGGGGGGGGGGGATAAAAAAACAAAAACAAAATAACAACAACAAAAAAACAGCCTCTATCTTGACAGCTCTACTGAGTTGCACTTTCTGATTCGGCTGTTGTACACGACCTCTGCGGCCCTGGCCCCAAAAGAGAAGGCTCAGCAGAGGCTTGCTGATGTAGCCAATTCTTCAACTCCCCCCCCAATGCCCACCACCCACTACACACACACATACACACACACACACCTCTCAGAGCACGCCAGGACTGAATAAAAAGAAAAGAACAAAAGACAGACATTCTTGGGTAGTGATTTCATTTTAAATCATGCAGATAAGTGCCTGTCGGGCCTAAGGCAGAATGAGAGGAGGGGGAGCGAGATTAAAAGGTGAAGTCAGCCAGGATGGTCAGATGAGATGAGGTTGGGTGTGTGTGTGTGTGTGTGTGTGTGTGTGTTCACCCTCCATAAAAAGACGGGTGCGGAGAGGAAGAGCAGTGGAGGGCAACCAGACAGGTCATTAACTCCTTTAACCGGTTTGGACTCGGAGCCCTTCTGGTCTGTGTGTCTGTCTGTGTGTCTGTCTGCGTGTCTGTCTGCGTGTGTGTGGGAGGAGAGGAGGAGTGTCTACAAGCATACAGATTGCACTATTCCAGACTCTGTGCAGCGCAACCAGCTCTGACGTCACAGGAGAAGGTGAAGGGGGAGAGAGAGGGAGAGAGAGAGAAAGGCAGAGGGAGAGAGAGGGATGATGAAGTCAAAGAGAGTGTGTGAGAGAAAATAAAACGAAAGAGGCAAAAAGATGAAAGATAGAAGACGAGAGAGGAGAAAGACAGACCTTTAGACAAGACACATAAGACTAGACACAGAGTTATACATTCTAGAGGCAATTTCTAGCAAAAGTTGAAAATCTGACAATTTTACAGTGATTAATATACCAGAATTAACAAATTCTCTAACTTGCACTCATAATGTAGTCTATGGGGGGGGGGCATGTTGTTACTGCTAATGGAGACATGAAACAGACCTAAAACTCAAAATTGAGATTTGAAACAGGGCTCACAATTAGAACATTCCTTTATTATGTTTAAACAGTTACAGGCCTTTTACAAAAAATGGAGGCCTGTATAGATATTTGAGAATAGAACTGGACGATACCTGTCCAGCCTACCTTTGAAGGAGAGATTGACCAAAAACAAAAACACTCAAGGAGCTTGCAGACACACACACACACACACACACACACGTGTATATACACAAACATATATACATACATACACACACAAGTACCAGTTAACATATTGCCGGCCACAAAAAAAACGCACAACATAAGTTCTTACAAGTACACAAACACATACACATGCATACATGTATATCACATACATACTACAGACACACACACACACACACACACACTTTAACTCGTGTCCCAATAAATTCAGACAAATACAAACACACACACACACATGCCTATCCATGCAAAAGCATTTCCGTGCAGACACACACAACACCGCATATACAAGGGGGATTGCTCCGGCAAGCCATCCGCCGAGCTGGCAGTTCAGTCAGCAGCGGGGCTAAAAATAGCTGGCGGTAGCCTCCTCCGGCCGCGTATTGTGATGCATCGCAATTTCAGCTGCGCTTATGAGTCGCATCCCTCATTTTTACTGCAGCCGACGCATCAATTAAGGGCTATGAGTGTTTGTGGGTGAGGGGAAAGGGGGGAGGGTGGAGGGGGCAGTAGGATGGAATGGGATGAGTGTGTGTCTGGGTGTAAGTGTGTTGGGGGGTGTGTAGGCGTAGGTGTTACTGTGTGTGTGTGTGTGTTTATATGTGAGAGTACCTGTCTTTTCTCCTCGGGGGCTTTGAGGAATAACGCATTAATCACGGCAATGGTGTACGTCTGAATGTCCTGATCAGACCTGCAATTAGGGGAAAGGGAAGAGGAAGAGAGGCAGGGGAGCGAGTGACAAAGGGACAGAGAGAGGAAGAATTCAAGAAGAGTGTGAAAGGAACAGAAAGAGAAAGACAAAGGCAGGTTCAACTGACAGTGAGCAGGTAAGAACAGGAGCAGGTAAGAACAGATTGCATCTTAAACTGTGTTTAGAAAATATGACACACCATCTGTGGTTGTGTGGTTGTGCCAGTCAGGAATGCCAATTAAGAGACCATTAAAACCATTCATTTTAGTGCATTCAATTGGTAGATAATCATTTTAACCATAACTAGCATGCGTGTATTAAAAAGTACAACTACTCTGAGTGATGAGTTGAGGACCCCTGGCCTTCGTACCCCTGAAGGTGGGGGATGAGCTGTCCGATGGTGATCTCTTGCGCCACCTTCTGGTAGAGGTCCTGACTGTTGAGCACCATGGACTCCAGGATGGCCAGTGAACGCTGGAGCACAGCGGCATCCGTGGCCGACTTGCTGACGTAGCTGGCAATCTACACAAGAGCACAGACATAGTCACAGCACGTAGGGCAGCAGAGCAATGCATCAACTCAACTGGTGGGCCAGTGAAGGGAATTTGCTCAGTGGGAGTTTAATGATGGATGATCAGACCAAATACTACATCATGAATACTAGGAACATAAGACTATAAACAGAAACATACACTGAATTCTGATATGAGATATACAATCTGATTTAAAAACAATTTAAAATCAAACCCCTTCATTTGCATGGTCTCATAGTAGAAATACATACATGATTCTTGTAGTATATGTAAGTAAATTAAACACACAGGCATGAATACCTACACACAATCATGCATTACAACACATACACATAAGGATTATCAGTAAAAATAAATATTGTAGTCACGTTCACCTATATGAAAGTTTATAACACAAATCAGGTGTCTTATTGTAGTGATAGGAGAATCTTTAGCCGGATTTGGGCCAGAACTGAGCCAAGGCTGGCTTCAATCCAGCATGTTCCGCCCACCTTCTTGATGAAGGCCACGGAGAAGGTATCCCAGGAAACGATGCCGTGGTCCATGAGCTCCACAAAGGCCGTCAGCGTGAAGGACAACAGGTCACCAAAGCTGCAGTTGACAGACAAGACAAGACAAGACAATTGTGTCGTTCCCTGCCACACAAAGCACATAAACCCCCTGCCCCACAGTGGCCAAGGCAAGCGGCGGGGTGGGAGAGCAGAGAGAGCACAGACACACAGCAGAGAGAGACAGAGAGACAGAGAGAGAGAGAATGAGAGAGAGAGACAGAGACAGAGAGAGTTGCAGGAGGAAGCCAAGAAGTAGAGGCAGGCAAAGATGAGAAAGAAAGAAAGAAAGAAAGAAAGAAAGAAAGAAAGAAAGAAAGAAAGAAAAAGAAAGAAAGACAGACAGAAAATGGAAAAGGGTGGAGAGAAAGTGACAAAAGGAGGTAAAGTGGCAAAGACACAGAATCCACAGCCAGGAGTGCTAGAGGAAGAGAAGGAAGTGGAGGAAAGCGCTCCGCCCTCTAGGAGCAGTAGGGGGCGCCAGGAGGTACCAGCGGCAGTGAGCGACATGGCACAGCAGGCGGTGGCAGCAGCAGCAGCAGCAGCAGCAGCAGTAGTAGTAGTAGTTGTGCAGTCACTGCAGAGCAGCTGTGCAAACAGAGGTCCCATGCTGAGTTACTGTGGTATCATTAGTAGAGCCATCGTTTCACCAGTGACGGGGAAAAAGCTGGGTTAGTCCCTAAGGTAATAATCTCAAACAATTCTCAAACAAAAGGTCATACCCCACCTTTGTTGTGCCCCGTGCCTACTCCACCAGCGGACCTACTAGTACCAACTTATTCAGACCTTCATCTTATGTGCAAATAAGTGCAAGGCAAAGGTATGAGATTCAGGAGAGCCGTATTTCAAAAGATTACAGGAAATGAGTGGTGTTCATTTACAGATAGATAATGAATGGCAATTTCCTCCCTAACTCTTAGCCCTGAACCCTCAAAGACAAGCCAATCATGAAGTCTATTTATGTCAGTTTAGCTTTTGCTGGAGATGGTTAGGGAGGACAGTGGAATTCAGCCAGTTCAAGCTATTCTGTCAACCACTCAAGTTTAGCTTGGGATCAGCCGCCCCCAACACAGCTACTAAAAAGTCTTTCTGTCAGGTGCAGTGGGTCTGTGGTTTAGAAAGCTGAACTTCGCCAGTACTAGTAGGTGAGCTTCACTAGCACTAGCCTTTTTTAACCTTCATCTTCTCTTCACAATGCACCAGTGAGATGTTTTTAACCTTCATCTTCTCTTCACAATGCACCAGTGAGATGTTGTACGGTCATCTATGCCAATGGTGATACGCAAGATTCCTTGAGACCCTCCAAAACACTAGAGTAGTCCAACACAACCATCTTTAGCACAAGAAGAGCAAAATAAAGAGGCATTGCTGAAATGTAAATAACCAAGGGGAAAAGAACTGCTGGGTAAACAATTGGGGAAATTAAAATTCAAATAAAAGTCAGATTTACAATGCACACAATAAATGTTCACATAAAATCTACTGACTGAGAGAGCTGTGAAATTGGAGAACATCAAAGAAAAATGATTAACTTTCAGCTGTGGCTAAATAATATCAAATACAAAGATAAATAATCCATTAATGAATAAAATAATATTGCTAAGAGCTCATTATAAAATAAGAACAAGTCAAACACTGAAAATTGCTTCATTTTCTTCATAACACTACAAAACGATAACTTGAGAAAAATGTCATTATCCATACAACACTTGTATGCAATGACCTACTGACAGTGTCTATTTTTGTAGACTAATTATACTATTAACTCTTTGTGATTAGCTATGCCTTAATCCTAACACTGAAGATCTTGTCGCTGCTTTTACACATTCGTATGGAGCAGTGCTGCCACCTTGTGGTAGATTATATCACTGATTTGACAGTCTGACATCAAAATGTTTAGCCTTCAAAGCATAAATACTTCTGGAAAAGTAAAACAACTCAATAAATTAAAAATCAATAAATTGGGAAAAAACACAAAACAGGAACACTTATATTCACCAGATTTTTTAGAATCCATTCCTTTCCCCAAATTCAAAAAAGTCAAAAGTCAAAGTCAGTTATGCTCTAAACTTGAAATGTCAGTTTGGAACACCTGCCTAACATATATTTTCAATTCTGATGTAAAAATAAGCTTCTGGTTAACACAAGGACAAGACCAAGAGCCAGCCCAAAACAGCGCAGCGGGTTAACGCACACAGTAACGCAGAGGTTTGCCAGTCATTCTGGAGGCAGTGCTTGGAGCCCAGCAGTCCACACACCAAACCGCATGGTGAGTAAAAAACAACAACAAAAAAAGCTTTGCACCTGGCACCAGGCAGTCATGTGATCGGGCTCTCGACCAGTGAGAGCTTGTCGAGGGCTCCACTGGCCTGACAGTGGTACTCACTATGCGCAATTGTAAAGGGGACCTCTTGGGGGGAAAACAAACTTAAGTTGAGTTAAGTGCTTCAGAATTGGCTACTCTCTCTCTGGCCTTTCAGAGCAGGGAGCAAGTGCTTCACTTATATTTAGTAAGAGAGAAGGGAAAGTGTTTGTTTGGATGAGCTGAGTGGAGTGCTATTTGTTTAGAGGCCTATAATGTGAAGCACAGGCCATTGGTTTTGGCTCAGTAGTCCACAGATACCACCACATCCCTCATCACATACTAAATACAGACAAGAGCTTCAAGAGGCACCAGGTCCAACTGTTCTCTGAAAGTCCACAACAAACGGATGGAAAAAGGACTCAATGAGACTACATTGATATCAAGTGCCATCAATTTTAGTGTGGCAGCAGCAAATCGGGTTTATCACATCTAAAATGCAAAATATAACCATTAGCCATCGTCACGATCAGAGAACAGAGCTGGTGCAATCTTAAGTGCAGGTGAGTATTCCACCCCCAGCTGAGCCCATTATGGAAACAGAAGAGTCTGTTTGAGATGCGTCTGAAGAATAGGGGCTTCCCAGTGTTATCTTTTTTACCCCAAATGCCCATTGCCACATGCAAAGGTAAGAGAAAATTGATGACTCCATTAAATGGATGGAAGAGAGGGGGCGTGTGTGTGTGTGTGTGTGTGTGTGTGTGTGTGTGTGAGAGAGAGAGAGAGAGAGAGAGAGAGAGAGAAAAAAAATCAATGGCCGATCAATTTCTTTTGTCAGTGTGATTATTG
>JAIFZK010000011.1:7672500-7875000 GCA_027481765.1 Tenualosa thibaudeaui
CTCTCTCTCTCCCCTCTCTCTTCATCCCTCCATACATGCTCAAAGAGCGTGGGCTCCCCTGCGGTTCTCTCTCCCCAGCAGCGTGGCACAGACAAAAAGCCCCAGCTCAGCAGAAGCGTCTGCCCTCACCATAACCTTGGAGCGAGGCACACACACACACACGCACACACACACACACGCACACATGCAAACACACACAGACACATTGGTGCAGTCTCCAGAAGAGTAGAGGAGGGAACAACAACAGAAAAAAACATAGTTGCATATTTACATACATTTATAAACACACACACACACACACATCTTGCCTTCATGTGAATGTTTGATCAAATGCAAATATGTTGATGGGGAAGGATCTGGACTACTGCGAGGCAGAATAAAGAGAGACATTCCTAAGGAGAAACCTCAGATCGCCCAGGTAAGGACTCACGATAGCTGTTCTGTTTGTTTAGCATCCCTACCAATACACACACCATCAAATTCAGCTTATTTTTATTATATTTCGTCTTTTCAGACTCCCCTTTCTATTTTGTGGCCATATCTTCATCAGGATTTGCTGGGTTTTTTTGTTTTTTTGAGAGTGAGGGAGACAGAGACCTGCTCAAGATGGAGGATGCTGTGCAATGCCAAGGACGACCAAACAATCAGGGCTCGTTTGAAAAGGCCTGGTTGCGGCAGCTGACTCAACGCACTTGAGAGCTGAAGGCCACTGTGAGACACAAGCAGAGAATCTCCTCGTCACACAGAACACCTCCAACTGGCCCAGAGGAGATGAAAGAGAGAAAGAGATAGAGATAGAGAGAGAGAGAGAGAGAGAGAGAGAAAAAAAAGAATGAGAAAGAGAGAAACACTGGGGGACACTGGAGTGAAGAGGAGGGGGGTTGGGTTGTGAGGAAGAAAGAATGAAGAGGAGGGAAGAGGAGGAGGTGGACGAGTGGGTTGTGAGTAAGAAAGAATGAAGAGACAGAGAAAGAGAAAGAAGAGGAGGAAGAGGAGGAGGCACTTACTCTGTGCCACTCTCCACCATCTGCGTGAGCAGGGAGATGCCATCCAGGTTGATGAACTCCTGGGCGAAGGTGACGTCACGCGAGGAGCTGGCCAAGTCCTTGAGAGCCTCCAGCTTGGCGTCCATGCTGGACGACTGGATCCGCTCATGCAGTTCCTGCGCCGTAGTGGCCTACGAGACAGGGGGGGTGGGGGAAGGAGGAACGAGGGTCGCAAAGAGTGGAAAGGGAGGTGGGGGGGTGTATATGGAGTACGGAGACATGCAAGATATGATTACGATATGCATTTCAATTATTCATAGAATTTCACAGTTTCAGAGCACATACACTGACACAAAAACTCAGTGACCTAGAGAAGATGTAGTGTAGATAAGAAAGAGAAAAACCTAAATGCAACCAATGTGAAACCTTCTGTAGTAAATTATGAGGTGGGAAGTGAACACGCCACATCATGCCCTCACTTTACAAAGGACTGTGAACAAATTGAACAGAAACCTTGGGATGTTCCAAGCTGGACCATGTAAAGCATCTTGAGACATATCAAATTATAATGAAATATAAATAAAATCAAACTGAGGAAAACTGAACTAAACAAGTCGAAGCCTTGAGAAACAAACCCTGAAGGCAAAAACAAACACTTCCCGATTGACGCTACACCATTATATCAATGGCTGAATCACAAGCCAAGAACTATGCTGCACACAAATACACACTCTCGGTTGTGGCGATTTGCTTGGCTGGACTTGCTTCGTGTACACACACGCTATTTTTTTTTCTCCACCCACTCGGTGTGTGTGTGAGCATCAGGGAGTTCAGCGTGCCGGCTGTGTCAATTCTGGTTGCAAAAACAAACTGTGAGATGCTGGTGTGTGGTGTTCAGAGTGATTGATACTCTGCCGAGCAGCTAACCTGCCAAGTGAAACTACAACAATTATTGACAATGGCTACGGCCAGAGACTTAGCGCTGACAGTGGCGCTTTGCCAGAAATCACTGTTCAGCTTTACAAGGGCCAGTTCGAGCCATTCACAATGGCTGAGAGTAAAACATATGATGTTTTAATATTTTATTTTGTTTAATATTAAGAGGCTGTAACACACACTCGCTCTGAATTGTAATGGTGCAAGACGACAACTCAGGATGCTATGGATCATGGCGTTGACCTGTTTAATAAATAGGAACTGATGGTTCAGCTCAGTGTGAAACACACTGGTTAAGATCCCCTGACAGAACACAAGAAAGCATCTCCTAAATTAGAGCTTCAGCTTGTGAGTACAGCTTCACTGTATCAAATCCTAAATGTTGCAATATGCTGTGTTTATTTGTAATATGCTCTGTAAACAAGACGTGATTTGTGGAGGCCACATTGAACATGGGTGCTCTTCAACAGATGACAGATGATTGGTTTTAGGATTCAGTGAAGCACTTCAGCCTCCCTACTCTCTAGTCTTTGTATTCCTCCAGCCCTGTCTTGTTTTGCAAGAACCTCCATACCAGCTGACACTTGTTTCACTGCTGTGCGGCAGGAAAGACTATCACCTCATATCTGACAGATTACGTGAGGGCAAGAGAGAGAGGCGGGGGGGGGGGGGAGGGCGAGGGAGAGACAGAAGGCTGCTCAGAGGAGAGGGAGGAGAGACAGAAAAAAAAGGAAGGAGAAGAAAGAAGGGGAGAACAAGGAGAGATATCACTCTAGACATGTCCTCAAACCACCCAGAATGAGGGAAGAGAGATAGTTAGAGGTGGAGAGGGGGGGAGGGGATAAAAGCACGTGCTACTCACAGGGGATTTGGTCAGTCGCAGGATGGAGCCATTCTTGATGTCATTGCGATTCTGAAGGGAGACAGAGAAAGAAAACACAGGTGCAGTTTGTTTTTCAACAGTTTGTGGAGCAAATTGAGCAACACACAGGGGAATGAAAAGGACAGAAAAAAAGAGAGAAAGAGAGAGTGAGATAGACACAGAGACAGAGAGATAGAGAGGAGAGACACACAGAGAGAGGAAGGTCTGACTGGACAGACATACTACAGGAGGTGGTGCTACCTTCTCTGTGATGTAGAAGTTGGTGGGGTCTGCATTCTGCAGGGCGTAGTTCTCATGGTTCTGCACTGACCATCTGTGAAATTAGTCAAATGGGAAAAAATTCTGTCAATACTACACAACACACACACACACACACACACACACACACACACACACACACACACACACGATTTCAGCAAACTTACCCCTCACACACTTCTTTTATGATGGCTGATAGAGGCTTTTTCTGTGGGAAATCAACAAACGCGCATTAATACTCCATTACACACAGGCCCAAGTGTAAACAAGATAAAAATCAACAGGCACCATTAAAATAAAAACACACAGAAAAAAAAAAATTATTCTCTGATCTCAATATGGCCGCCGCACATTGCTGCATGTGGAATCCGAAGAAAATTAATGTCCATTCATACTCTTGACACATCTTTTGAACCACAAGTCTTATAGGTTTGCCCCTATGAGTTACACATACATGTCAACACACATAGATACAGTTCACAAAGGCTGAATTCCTTTATTCCTGAATTCCTTCTTTAACATAATGGTGAAATTAGCCGCATGTGTCAGTGTCCCTGAAACCATAGACAGAAACTTTTTTGTTTCCACACAGCCATTTTGAAAATTTTTGTTTCTCAACACACTGGTGCTACAATACACAAGGGTGGTTGAGGGCTCATTGAATACGTCTCCTTGAGACCTATGTACCAGTAGAATGTTGCTGGCCAAAGCATTACAGTTCTACAGTTCTACAGTAGGGTACCAGCACAAGAGAGGAGCTGTCACTGGGGACCAAAATAGCTTATGATTATGAGCCCAGAAGGAGTCCAATAAGTAAGTTTGAAGTGACTAAGTGTTTCAGTGTCCCAAGAATTACTGATGGTACTGATGGTAATCACTCCACAATATTTTTGTGGGTTAGTAGGTGGTGCTTTCTTGCTCACAAGAAAAACAACTTATTTTTGCCATTGTGGGCTTGTCAATAAGTGGCGCAACAGCACATATGGGCACATGAGGACTGGTTTGATGTGGCTCCTTGAGACTTAAGTACCACTGAAATTTAATCAGTTCAGGTGCTACAGTTCTCAAGTTATTCCACGAAAACTGTGTCCAGCCAATCTGTGGTCCGGGGAACCAGCACAGGGGGAGAGTAGTCTCTGGGGACTGGTGATCAAAAATGACTGGAAAAAAAAGAAAACGGGAAGAAAGGGAATTCAGGCAACACCTATATGCCCGCTGTGCTAGCTACACTAGCGCCAGTCATAATTACATCCAAGAATATGGAGAGGGACTGACCTCCATCTAAACTATAGCTTAGCTAACTAGGCCAGGGGGGTATTCCAAGAAGGTAGGTAAATGGTAAACCTGGCTTAGTTAACCTATAAAAAGTGGTAAACCTCCTAACAGAGTAGCCTGCTGGCTTTGTTTAGTTAAGAGAATGAGGACTCTTCTATTATTAGGTTTAGCACTACCTGTGGCTCAACTTACCCATTCATTTGCATGACAGGATACAAGTTGCAACACAAACTTCTTTGTGCGTGTGTCTGGTTTGTGCGTGTGTCTGGTTTGCTGATAGTGGGGGACGGCTGTGTTTGTGTGCGAATGGAAAAAGTGGATGAGGTTTGTGGCTGGAAGCATAGTCTTAGAGCTACGGTCATATCCTGCCTTTATTGTGGAAGATATACACTTGCAAACACACAATGCATGCATGCATGCACAAACACACATACAAGTAAATACCCCAAAGCTCTGCAGGAATGTACCAACTAAACAGAACTGTCACAACAGACTTTCCCACTGCAGAAGCACAAACACACACACATGCACACACATGCACACAAACACGCATGCACATGTGTCAGCACACACACATACAGAAAAAAATAAATAAAAAATGCGACTACAAGCTCCCTTGAAGTCAAAAGGCCACTGGGTCTCTGATACCAGGCTGCAGTGCTGGCCCAGTCGTGAAAGCTGAAAACTAGGTTTTCTCGCTCAGGCCTGGGTCCTGGCCTCCGAGCCCTGCCAAATCTAGCAGCTGCAGGAGCTCCACATCGTCTCGTTTTCGTGGCGTGACCTGCATCCATTTCACGTGCTAACGAGCCAAAAGTTTGCCTTCCGAACCGCTGAGGCATGGGCGATACTTGAGAATGGAACCAGGAAATGTGTGAGAGTGTATGTATGTGTAAGAAAGAGAGAGTGTGTGTGTGTGTGTGTGCGTGAGTGTGTGTGTGGGGGAGATGTGTGAAAAAAGTACTACAGTGTGTGTTTAAGTAAAAGAGGCCTTCAGCAAGGGGTGTGATTTATGCACAGTTCTACATGAATGCGCTCACAGAGGTTTCTTCCATCCCTTGCGAGGCTGAGTCAAGCAGACAATCACAATGTGGAACTGGGACTGGGAGAAGGGGAAAGTGGTGCCTTCACATCGCAGAAAGGGGCACAAACATGCTGAGCTATGCAGAATAAACACACACACACACCACACACACAAACGCACAAAAATCCCAAAAGCATTCTGAGAGCTGCATCTGGAGCCTCCAACCCAATTTAGAGCGAGAGGTTGCCCATGCATATACATGAGCTGTGGCATAGACCAGGCTATATAGAAAAGCAATTTGTTGAATTAAATCACTTTCATTTTGGGTAGGGAAGGGGGTACATGTGTGTGTCTGTGTGTATGCCTGTGTGTGTATGCCTGTGTGTGTGTGATTAGCCCCCTACTGATTTGCTCACACCCTACTTGCTCCTGAACCAGAGGCTCCTCTCATTAGTGATGTTCCTGTGTACTTTTGCTTGAACCGCGGACACCTCCGATAAAACCACTCATCTTCGACTACAAAGCACCAACATCAAAGCAGCCCAGGCTCAAGCGCTGATGAGATGGATGTCTTTTCACCGTGTCGTACTAATGCGTCAGGTTTCGCATGGCTAACCTCGCCGCTGTCTCATCTGATGTTTGGGGGCCGGTGACCTCCCAGTGTCTTCTCCTTCATCACCCCCCACCAGCCACTTCTCATTACACATTCATTAACCATGAGGTCGCGAGCTAGAGCTACTAAAGTTGTAAAATAGCTTTTGTCGTTCATAAATAATAGCTGCTAAATATCTGTGTTTGCTTGTGATGCTCTAATCGCCCATGACGTGCCCATTGACATTTCATTTACAGGCAAAACGCATCACAGCTAATTTGAGCAGTTTTTTTAGTCGCTCTAATTGCCCAAATTTTGTCGCTTTAGTCTTGTCCATACAAAGTGAATTACTTGGCTCTTGGTGTGAACACACAGGAAGGCTGGAAACTTTCTGTTCTGTTCGCTTCTCTTTAACTTGGACTGATCTAAGACCTGCCAGACAGCTTATACCGTTCTAGCCAGCAGAGCAAAGCATCATTAACAACTGCATTTAGGAGGGGGGTGGCATCTCATTACCAACTACTTCTGTAAGTCTTAAGTACACACACGCCTGATTGAAATAACATCTTTAAGATTTACATGATATGACCCCCAGAGGCACAGTCATGCGTATGTAAAAGAAAAAACCTGAGTTCACACACACACACCCACACCCACACACCACACACGCATACGCACACACACTTCAGGCCTGTACACTCACCTGGTCAATCTCCATGAGTTTGGGGAAGGCCCCTGGCCACTCGATGGCCACCTTCACAATGTCCGCAGGTGGCGGCATGGCTGCGGCAGTCAAGCGAGGAAGGGAGGGAGGGTCCGCCTTTAACGACTACGGCGACAGCAGGATCGAGTCTCTCCCGGCTGCTTGCCACTCATCCAAGCCTTGAATAAAGCACAGAGAGATACAGAGTTAAAAGAGAGACTGGGGTGAGACTCAAAAGGGTGAGCTGAAGTGTAACTGTATGAGAAATTAAAACAGCACAGACACTGTAACTATGTTAAGTAATCCTACCACACACACACACACACACACACACACACAATCTATTGTACTTTTAAACCAAGCCTGGGGTTTGAGTGCGTAAATCTAAAAGAGTGCATCCTGACAGAGACACTGCATCCAAAGACAGGTTTACAAAGAGTTACAGAGGTCAAAACAGATGGGTCTCGAGGCCAAAGCTGAAGTGGATGTTAATGTTCAACAGCCAATCAAACTCATTCATTCATATATTCGACCATTCTGCAACTCTGAAAACAACATTGCTGATTGACAGGAGTACTGTATGGTTCAGTCTGAGATATTTTTTTTGTTTGTTCCCTCACTTCCTGAGCCAGAACTGTGCAAGAAAGTTTCTCTTCTCTTACACACACACAAGAAAATTAATGTTTCTCTCTCACATACACACATACACACATGGGACAGAAAGCTGAAGGTACAAAGCTTAAGTGCTAGGATTAAAATCAAGGCCTGTACTTTTGGGTCAAGCATTTCTAAATAGAGAAGCAACACTGTTGCACACACACTCTTACACTGCTGCATCATCAAAGCCATATAAATAAAGATGCATACACAGAGTGCAGTGAGTGGAGTCTTCCCCCTTTTAGACACAGGGTTACAGTCACAGTTAACACAGTCTAGATGCTTCAGCGCGCTTAAATTTAGCGAAGACTTTCACATCATCAGCATGTCCACACCACCTGCTAACAACGCCAAGAACCATCTGCTGCTGAGGCCGACTGCCAAAAAAAAAAAAAAAAAAAACGGTGAAAACGAGCATTAAAATGGGAAAAGTGCTGTCGGGCACACAGAGAGAAGATGAGATCCATTATGCTGAGAGGGCCAGGCGAGTTGACTGGACCGTGGTGACATGAGTTGTCGAGCTTCAGCAAACGAAAAGACATGGCACAGAGGTGGACGTCTGGTACAGAGAAAGAGAAAGGGAGAGAAAGAGAGATACAGAGATAGAGAGAGATGGAGGAGGTGTTTACCCCATCATTACTGTTGCTCTGGCTGCTGATGGCAACACCTCTGAGGCATCCTATTAAAAAGGTAGGCCAGACTAGCTAAATCTCTCTCTCTCTCTCACACACACACACACACACACACACACACACACACACACACACACTGCCCTCCCACAGTCAGACCCCAGTTTTTACGAGGCGCAGTAGCTCTAAGCAAAGACAAGAGACCCTATTATAGCATATGGAAGCTGAACTCACCTAAGATTTTCTTTCCCCTCTGCTTCCGAATCCATTTTAACCCTGTGCATTACCAGTGTGGAGCGACACAATTATGCTTTCCTGCCTATTTAACCTTCTGCCATCACGGGGGGGGGGGGGACAGGAAGAGGGAGAAAAATAAATAAAGGAAAAACGAACGCTGGGCATAAATTATTCACGGCAACAGTCTGTCTGGGAGGCTGGGATGAGACCCCTTCCTGCTGGGTAAACCCTTCTGCATTTTTAATCAGCCTTCCATGATGTAGCACACCACTCCCCCAGCCCCAAAACACACACACAAACATACACACACACACTTCCCCTCCCCTCACCTCCCTCCCCTCCAAAAGACACGGTCCGGACCCAGAGCAAGCGATCGCTGTGTCGTGTTGTGCTTTGCCGTGTCATCTCTTTATCCGCACAGCTCTGACTCATCTCTCCATCATCTGCAGCGCACACACACACAGACACACCAAAGCTCCAGTCCGTTGCCATGGCGGCCAACACATCAATAGTCACGCTGTTGTCGTTGTGGAGTTATGAGACATTTTTCATTTTTGTTTTTCCCTTTTTTTTTTTTCTTTCACGGACTTGTTTGGGGTTTTTTCAGTCACCATGCAGTCATGCTTTAAATATTTCACCTGGGTGTGTGTGTGGAACGTGTTCATGTATTCAGTCTGTGCTTTCCAGAAAAAGACAGCTGGTTTCCCAAATTCCCAAAATTCACACACACACACACACACACACACACACGATCCTAGAGGGTGCAGTAGATGAAGTTGCACTAAACTACCACTCAGCCATACGTTCATAATGACAGCCCACAGTGATCGAGAGGAAAGAAAGAAAAAAAGAAAGAAAAAAAAAGAAAGAGAGACAGACAGAGAAGGCTAAACTGCCAAGCATTAAAGGCCGTGCAGCCGTCTTGTCAATGGTGAATTTCCAGACTGTTTTTTTTCCACTGTCCTCCTCCACCCTGTTCTCTCAGACACTTTCACACACGGTTGTGTTCTGTTCTCGATTTCAAGGAAAAGCCAAATGAGAGAGGGAGGGAGTGAGAGAAGGAGGGAGGGATAGAGGAAAAGAGGGGAGAAAAAAAACGACATGCAATCAGAAATAGACCGGCATTGTCCTGTCCAGCACAAGTTGCCCTTTCTGCTGTCGGGAAAGATGAGCCTGCAGTGATGGCATCCTCCCTCATCCCAGCCCCATCTTCTCTCTCTACCTCACACACACACACTCACACACTCCCTACTTTTCTCTCTACCTCTCTCTCTCTCTTTCCCACCCCATCTCTCCACTTCTCTCTTTCTTTCCTTCCCAGTTTCTCAATTTCCACACACACACGCGCACACACACACATACACACACGCACACACACAGATAGACCCCTTCTGTTCCCCAGTGCATTCAAAACACTGTTTTGGAATAACAGTTCTGCCACACGCGGCTCTGACCTCTTCTCCCCCATGCTGTCAGAGAGAGAGTGAGTGTGTGTGTGGGCGCGCGCGTGTGTGTGTGTAGGGGGGTGAGACCTGCTAGGGGAGGCCAGTTGGTGGTGGTGAGAGTTGTGGAAACACTGTCAGCCGCTTGGAGCCAACGACAACATCACCTCCCTGTGAGGGGCCATTTACACCGTCAAGCAGGGAGGGAGAGAAGAGAGAGAGAGAAGAAAGAGACAGAAAGAGAGAGAGAGTTTTAGTGTGTGAGTGAGAGTTTGTGCAGTGTGAGTAAGACCTTAATGCTGTCATAAGGGCTTCAACCCAGAGCGCACACACACAAACACACACACACACACACAGTGAGGCTAAAAACATCAAGACGCCCCCTGGCACCCAAACACCAAGAGTTTGCTGACCTTTGATCTGCTGCTGGGGTGAGCCCTGTTGACATTTTCCCAGCTGGAGGTGATAAGAGGCTGGAAAAGGGATGGGCCTCCCTGCTCCAACCTACACCGACTGGGCACCTCTCTCTCTCTCTCACACACACACACACACACACACACACACACACACTACTAGCACATATCACATGCACACACACACACACACCACTAGCACATATTACACGCGCACACACACACACACACACACACACACACACACACACCTACAGCACTGCTGTAGACACCCCTCACACTAATCCTCAGCACTACGACAAAGGGAGGTTAACTAGCCCTAGTCATTTCTGTTGCACATCCAGGGGTACATTCAGAAACTACATGTTTTGCAACTTAGTCCTTCTGCCTCTGCACTTCACACAGGCAAGATGACAATTAGCTGATCCAACTGGGTGAAGAGTTAATTAGGATGAACTGGTGTATTATGTGAAAGGGATTTTACTTCCTATGGATGGCCTCAGTTAACCACAAAGTGTCTGAAAACACTCTAAGCAGACGTCCAGTGCTCTGAAGAGGTTCAAAAGGTACAAGAACAAAGCACCTAGACAAACTGCACTCTGAGGGAGTAAAATTAATGACAGCACTTTAAAGCAGAACGACTTGGGTGAAGGTATCTAATGGCTGTAATGTGAGTATAGATCTGTCTGTCGTTTCCCCTCAAAGGCTGGCCTGGAAGGACGGGTGTGTGTGTTGGGGGTGGGTGTGTGTGTGGGGGGTGGGGGTGGGGGGGTGATGGTGCTAGATCAGCTGCCAGCTGGATGGTGTTGGATGTTGGGATGTTAGGGGGTGGATAGGGGGTGGGTGAGCAGAGCTCTGCTCTGAGGGTGGAGAGAGGAGAGGAGAGGAGGAAAGGGGAGGCGAGGGTTGGGTGGTGTGTGTGTGTGTGTGTGTGTGGGGGGGGGGGGGGGCTGAGCACTAAGAGTCTGGGCTCCTGTGCTTATTGATTTCCTCTCTGGAGCCAGCTTCAGTGACCCTGCATGCACACACACACACACACACACACACACACACACACACACACACACACACACACACAGAGCCAGTCTTGCCCCACAGAACAGTGCTGCTACTGCTGCGGGCAGGGGCTGCTGCCGAAAAAGTCAATCTCTCGGACAGAACTGACACACTGTCTGGAACACTGTGTTCATTTGTGTGTGTGTGTGTGTGTGTTTATGTGTGTGTGTGTGTGTGTGTGTGTGTGTGTGTGTGTGTGTGTGTGTGTGTGTGTGTGGTGTCCAAGTGCTTTAGCTCCACAGCCTGAAAGCAGTATGTATGTGTGTGTATGGGTGTGTAAATGTATTTGTGGTGCATCTCCACTGCCTGTTAGCTCCCTACAGGCAGTGTGTGTGTGTGTGTGTGTGTGTGTGTGTGTGTGTGTGTGTGTGTAACACAGCAGCTGAGCCTGGCGCTGATGGAGCTAATTGTGTTTAATCTGCGATACCGTCCTGTGGAGCATTTTGCATCTCTGTGGCACAGCATTTGCTAAATCGCAACGCTTATCACTTTTAATTTCCTACAGCCCCCAAAAATCCACTCTTCTCTTCCAGCTCTCCAGCAGAGCGGCCTTGGTATAGGGCACTGGCATGTCCCGCAGCTAACTTTTCACCCTGTCTTTCTTCTTCTCTCTCTCTCTCTCTCTTTCTACCTCTCCCTTCATCTCTCTCTCCCTCCATTTTTTAAATTATCTATTCAATGTTTTTTTCTCACCCAGAGTTGCTGTGCTTGGTTCCATCTGCCCTGCAGTGGCATGTCACCCCTCCTTTTGATCGTGTGTGTGTGTGTGTGTGTGTGTGTGTTGGGAAGAGTCATGCAAAGCTTGCTGTGGCTGAGGAGACCTCTGTCATAGTGATGCAGTTGATGCCTTAAGACATCACCCCACCAAAGCACACACACACAAACTCTCTTTCTCTCTCTCACACACACACACACACACACACAAACTGACTCTCTTGCATGCTCACTTCCACACACACACAGTCTGACCACATGTCAATGCCAGCAGACTGAGCAAAGATTTGCTTTCCACCCTCTTTGGTGGTGTAAGTGAGGACATGCAATCACCTCTCCGTTCTCTCTCTTTTTCCACTCAGTCACTCACTCCTTTAACCCACATAGGTCTTCCAATCTCTTCATTCAACCTAGTCCTTCTGCATGTATCCATCTCTCCATCTCTCTGTGCCCTTCTATACTGTTGCCTCCATTTATTACTATCCATTCATCTGCATCTCTCTCTCTCTCTCTCTCTGTCTCTGCATCTCTCTCTCTCTCTCTCTCTGTGTCTCTCTCTCTCTGTGTGTCTTTCTCTCTCTGTGTGTCTTTCTCTCTCTCTGTCTCTGAGTGACCTCATAGTCATAGTTGTAGTGTGTGTGTGTGTGTGTGGGGGGGGGGGGGGGGTGAGGGGGTGTTGATAAACAAAAACAAAAACAAAAACAAAAAAAAGCCAACCCAGTGACAGATAAAGGGCCAGCCACCGCACCATAATCAATAACAACCAGCTCAAGTCACAACTCACTGCAATGGCTCTGGGCGCCTTCTTCTTGATGAGAGATCAAAAGCAAAACGTTTTTCTTCCTTCCTTCCGCCTTTCCTTTCTTTCTTTCTTTCTTACTTTTTTCTTTCCTTCCTTTCTTTTTATTCTTCTGCCCTACTAAATGGCAACTGCAATTGATTTGGCTTTTTTGAACCCCTTCAAACTTCTTCACAACAGACTGCTGGAGTGGTGGCATAAAAGATTAACAGGCAGGGGGCGGGTGGGGGGGCGGGGGGTTATGAATAATTCTGTGTAATACTGACAGTGCAACAACACCCCTACCCCCCTCCCCTCCCTCCTCTAAAAGAGCAGAGATTTTTTTTTTCCAATGTAAGCGCTGGGACTGGGGCTGGTTGCAGTAGTGGCATAATCTCATCTCTTACTCAGCCTGGTAATCTGAGAAGTGGGTGGCACACACACACACACACACACAGACACTAACACACAACATAAATTGCAATCCTGCATGGACATCTACACATACACATTAATAAATGCAAACACACACATACACTGACAAGCACAATTTTTCTCTACCATCAAACACACGCGCACACACACACACACACACACACACACAAACGTACAGACAGTTGGGTCACCATGATCAGGTCAGACATAATTCCCCTGGCTGTTCAGACACATCAAGCACCAAAGAGTTAAATTAATTTCTCCACTAACATGGGCTGATCACAGCAGGAGTTTCCAATTCAAGCTCTAAACTCATGACCAGTCACACTGACAATTCAACAAAAAAAAAGAGATGACAGACGAGTGTGGTGGTGGGGTTGATGGAGAGAGGGAGACAGAGAGAAGAGAGAGAGAAAGAGAGAGAGAGAGAAGGGATTTGATTTCGTTGAAGGGCAGAATGAGCTCTATTATGGTCGGGTTTCAGCTCAATAATTCAAGAGTGGGTTCAGCTGCAGGCAGGGGCTAAGAGCCTTGGATAGGTGTGTGTGTGTGTGTGTGTGTGTGTGTGTGTGTGAGTGTGTTTTGGGGGGGGAAGAGGGCGAGGACAAACTGAGTTAAGCAGGTAAAAAAGCCAGTCTGGCTCACCAAGCCTAATGGCTAATTTAACAGCAAGATAACACTGCATGCTATTTCACTGCATGAATCAGCATCCCGAGGCTGCAGCAGATGCTAACCATTCATCTATCCATCAATCCATTCATCCATTTATCTATTAAAGCATCCATCTATCAATCTATCCATCCATCCATCAATAGACCTTTCAATCAGCTGCTGGTTTGGGCCTGCACCTTTGAGGGGATTCAGATTGACTGCTAAAGGGCAGACACCTGTTGTCAAGAGGCAGTGCTTTCTGTTCAACTGCACGCACGCACACAAGCCCAAAATTTGCAGATTGAAACATTGTCAAGCTACACGGTTCAGGAAAACACCAACAAAACCAGAGGAGAACAACAAAAGAAAGAAAGTGGAAAAGAAAATGAACGAAAAAAGAAAAGAAAGAAAACAAAACAAAAAAACAACAACATACCAACAGTGCAGCAGATTGTCTGTTCACTGAAGCAGAAACATGCAGTCTCTCACACACATGCAGAGAGACAGAGAGAAAGAAAGAAGCTCAGGAAACATGAATATGGATTAATCCTCTTAAACTTCATCGTTGGGATTCTATTCAATGAGGTAGAGTTAAGGGGGTTGGTGGTGTGGTGGTGCAGAGGTGCACAGGCATGGGGGGTGGTGGTTGTTGGTGGCAGGGGGGGGGGGGCTGCAGTGCTTTTAGCAGCTCATCAGACACCTCTGTGAATGGCCAGCCCAGGGCTACGGCATAGGGACAAGCTAAGGAGAAGAGGACAGGGGGGCAAACACACACACACACACAGACACCTCTACAAACGAAACAATGGCTGTATGGCTGTTATGCGAGCAGAGACACAGTGGCCTCAGGAGACAAGCCTTTGAGTTAAAGCTACCGGCTCAACTCCTTCTCTTACACTCACATGCCCGTACTTTATTCTCTGACCCTCACTCTTGTGTGCACGCACACACACATACACACACTCACACACACACACACACCCTCTCTCGCATTTCACCCTCTGGGCGTGATGTGTTCCGTGGCACTCCAAAGACAATCTGACATTTGGTGCTTTGGGAACTCTCCATGACTTCTCCGAAAGTCACTCATACATACATGTATTAGGTTCTCTCTCTCTCTCTCTTTCTCTTTCTTTCTCTCCCTCTCTGTTCTTCCTAAGTCATTCACTTGATCACCCACTCCATCCATCCATCCATCCATTCCTCCCTCCCTCACTCACTCACTCACTCAGTCCTGCAGACTGGAAAAAAGCTGGGCGCTTCTTTAAAACATCATGAGACTGAAAACAAGCCTCCCCAACCCCATTTCCTGACAAGTGTGAAAAGCTGGCTAAACAGGCCTCAAAGTGCACCATCTTCCGTTTCATTTGAAGTAGGCACCCACAGGCCCCAGTGTGTGCTTAACAAAAGACCCAGAAGGTGAGTAATGAGAGAGAGAAAGAGAGAGAGAGAGAGAGAGAGTGTGTGTGTGTGTGTGTGTGTTTGTGAAGTGAGAGGGGCCTCTCTCTTGAGACATGAACCATATTAACAAAAGGGAGGGAAGGTCCAGAGTGGATAGTAGGTTAAGAGGAGGCAATCTACCTCACTCGGGTCATGACTGCACTGCACTTTGAGAGTAAAGCAAGAAAACACACACACACACACACAAATTTCTTTCTGACTCATGCACAAGGCATGAACCTGGAGATATGATTTTCAAAAACTTTGCATTAACAAATCCTATGCATCTGGGGAAAAAACGATTTATGAAATTTCATTTCCTTCTCTCCCTTTCTATCTCTCCACACTGTAAAGCAGTGCACACTGACAGTTAAAAAAAAGTCTGGCATTCTGGCGCACTAAAGCAGGATATCCTGTCAAATGACTCGGCGAGGAGCTCTTCATCTCAGACCGCCCTTACAGCAATTAACACGTCAGTGACGCCAGTAGTCTCACCTCCCCTCCGCTGTTAGAGTGTGTGTGTGTGTGAGTGAGAGAGAGAGAGGGAGAGGGAGAGAGGGAGAGAGAGACAGAAAGAGGGAGAGAGAGAGAGTGGACATGGAGGACGGGGAGGAAAAAAAGGAAAATGAAGTCAGCAAGGAAGGACATCTAAGGGAGGAGTTGACTAAGAAAAACAAAAATACCCCCGTGAGCTCACAAGGGCACAAAAATAAGTCCTGGAGTCAGAGCCGCATGTGATCAATGGCAGCACCACTCCTGAGACTCACTGCCTCCACAGAGTTAAAGACAGCTAGCTTCACGCTGTAAGGCTAGAGGATGCACAGCACAGTCTCATAATGCCTCAGTCCTCCACTTGGCAGCAAAAAAGAAGATGAAAAGACAAAGGGGGAAATGTAGATAATGGTTTAAAAAAAGAAGCATTAACATCTCACTTCTTCATCGTTAAGGGGAAGTTTAAACATGACTAATCATCACCGGCACTCAAAAAAAAAACAACAAAAAAAAAAAAAACAGGCAACTTTGTAAGAAACATGGAGGGTAAAATAATGGCGTAGCATCCTACACTCACCACCAAGGTGGGACACTCAGACAGATGCTGGAGGCGCTTTGAGTGACTGTAGCATAGAGTCCTAGAGGGCACACCCTGTGTGGCAGTCAACAGAGGAGCCAGGGGCCTGGCCTTTTCGCATAAAGCAGAGACAGACTCACCCGGAAATCTCCACGGCGATGGAAGGCAGCGCCAAAGGCCCCTCTGTCGTCTCTCTCACTCTCTCTCTCGTGAGCCCAGCACAAGTTTTAGACGAGGAAAAGGTCGAGGTCGCTCAAAACGACACCATCGTAGACAGGTTCGCTCAAATGCAGAATCCCAGCAGAAAAAGGAGCAAGTTGGTGTGAGTGTACACCACGATTTTTACAGTCTTAAGGCATAAGGAGAAGGATAGAATAAGGTAGGCAAAGGGAGAGAGAGAAGGAGGGAGAGAAACAGAGAGAGCGAGTGACAGACGGAGAGGTGAACAGAAGGAGGAAGTAGGCGTTTGTCATGAGAAGAGGAAACAAGTCTACTGCCACACAGCTGCAGGAAGAGCAAGAGAGAAAGAGAGAGAGAGGAACTGAGTGAGAGATTGAGAAGGCGCGAAATTCAAAAGATGAAACACAACCGTCACCCAGTGCACAGGTCACTCCATCTTCACTTGCAAACAAAAACACCCACTCGAATCCAATGAGTCGAGAGAGGAAAAAACAAAAAAACAAAACACACATGCACTCAAGGACACTCAATCTCCCTTGATGATGGGAACGGGCGGTTCGATCACACTCCTGGCCTCGAACTCCAGGGCTCTCTGTGTACAGTGGTGCCAGCTGAATGAACACCCCATTAATAGCACAGAGGAGGTAGTGTGTGTGTGTGTGTGTGTGTGTGTGTGTGTGTGTGTGTGTGTGTGTGTGTGTGTTTGTGGCGGGGGGGTTATTGACTGAAATTTGTTTTTAACATGGGAGGTGGAAGAGGAGGGAGAGACAGAGAAACATGGGGGGTGGGGGGGAACTGAATGCAGTGTCCTCTTCTGGGGGTCACGCATTGAAATGCAGTGCTGGAGACCACAGGCCCTGATGGATCAATGAGTTAGGGCTACTGCAGAGAGCAGAGCTGAAAAGGCAACACACACACACACACACATACAAAACACACAGTCTGTAGAGTTTATAATGCATCGCAAATACACCACTCAAACACACACAGAGCAGTCAAATGTGCATGCTCACGCACACACACACACACACACACACACACACAAACACATAATGCAACACATTCACACCAGAGGTTACAATACTTCTTGCAGTCCCCCAACCCCTAACTCACAAACCACAAACACTTACACAACAGAGGTTAGATGTCTGGGTGAAGGAAGAAGAAGAGAATGCATGAGAGATGGTTGGATTACCCAACAACATTCTCCTTTCACACACACACACACACACACACACACACACACACACACACACACACACAGACACTTTCATTTCCTCCTGTCTAACACATTATCTCTAATGCCATGTCAGGGCTTGTCCTTCCTGGGTTCAAGGGAACCAGGATTTCACAGAGGTTGATTAGGAGAAGAAAAATCAAAACAAGAACGGCCCAAAAGCATAGCAACACAGCAGGAAGGAGAACCAAAAAAAAAAAAAAAAAAAAAAAAACAGAGGAAAAGCACTTCCCACCGGAACTTCCTGCATGTCCCTGTCAGAGTATGTTAGGGCAGCAGCGGATGATGGCTTAATTGCCTCTTGTTGGGGATAACGAGCAGCCTGGCACTTGTACACACACACACACACACACACACACACTCTGGTCCCCCTACCCCCTCCAGTTAGCCTGGCTTCACACACACACACCACACACACACACACACACACACGCACACACACGCACATGCACACACTGGTCTGGATTCACACCTGGACAGCAAAATCTTTTTCTTTAAGGGCTTATTAGTAGTGAACCAACCTGAACCAACCCTGTTATTTGAGGTTGCTGAGTACTGTGGGTAGGTATGAGAACATCAGAATCTTATACCTTCTTGTACCCAACAACAGAATTCAGCAACCTCAAAGAACAGCGATATGGGTTGACTGACTCTGGATATGTCCTTTAGTAATGAGATATGAATCACAGGATGTGTGCACAGGGGAGCTGAACACTGTAAGGCCCATCAACATTCTCCCTTTAAGCACTGCTAGTTTTCGAGTGCATTAAAGCCTATCGCTAAAGCCAATGACGTAAATGGATAGGACTCAAAACCATGACTAACTCATTTTGCGCAAATGGTCCCACCATAGGGGATATGTTTTGCCTCAGGAGCAGGAGACCACTGACCCCCCCCCCCCCCCCCCCACCCCCCTCACGCAGAGGGCCCACGGGGCCAGTGGACCTCTTGATCTTTGACCACACACGACCTGGTTTTGGAGCTATAAAACATAACAGACCCACCTCCCTTAGCCGTAAATTAATCTAACCCCTACTAGTTAGATTATTCGTTTCGGACAAAGCCCTATGACATCATCTTTGAGATATACCCCCAAGGTGATGTCTCAAGTTCTTCCTCAGAGAACCGGCATTATATTTGCAAGCAACTAGCATGTTTCCTTATCCTGTACACAAAGAACTAGAACTCCATTCTGAAGTGGAAAATCTGGCCTGAACACTCCTGTATTCTGTAATCTGACGGGATTGTTCTGGTTAAACTAAATCCAGCACAGTCAAGGTGAAAGGTTTTCTAATCCACCTGGAGTTGGAAAAAAATGCTGTAAAGACATTAGAGGTATTGAATGGAGTGTTGTTTAAACTGGGTGCTGAGCTAAGAACATTTTGGATAGCTTGGTGCAAAGTTTTTTTGTTCCAAATCAGGCTTTACTTTGGTGTCTGAACATTGGCCCCATCAAAAATTTAGACTTATGCTTTCTTTTGTTTAACCAAACTTTTTCTTCCAAAGTTTAAACTAGTAGCTCAAAGCCTTTTTCAAAGATTGGGCTCAGAATATTCCCTCTCTCTCTGACCTCAAAAACCAGAAAGTTCCATGAAGAGAGAGAGAGAAAGAGAAGGAGAGAAGTAGGAAAAAAAACAGGCATATCTGTAGCCACCACCGAGCTGGTGGTTTCCTCAGAGATGCATATTTGATGCTCCCTCTTCCAATTAGCCTGGTTCAGAGTGCCGTACCTCCCGTCCCCTACTGAGCCAAGACACCCCCACCCTTGCCACATGCTCTTAACTCACAATTCTGACACAAAGACAAGAAGTTGCGATAGCTCAGGCCCACTTGAGGTGTGTGTGTGTGTGTGCGCATGTGTGTGCATCCCCAACCAACAATCAACAAATACATTGATGGTGTTTGAGTGTGTGTGTGTGTGTGTGTGTACACATCAGTGAGGGTATGTGTACCAGAGAGCCTATGTGTCTGTGTAGGTGTATGTAAGAATGAGCAAGTGTGTGTGGGTGACTGTTTAGGTGTGTGTACATGTGTGTACACAGACAGAATTTCTAAAGGAGAGAGACTGATACTAAGAGATTCTGAAACAGAGAAGGAAGACGTGAGAAAAAAGTCTGAGTGCTGTTGCATTATGAAGCAGAAGTGCCAGATTTTCCCTGCCATCTCATTCACAAACAGACTGTAGCATCGCTTTTCAGCACAGTGGAGCGACGGTGCAACAACTTGTGTTTGATTGTCAGCTTAAGTGTCCTATTTTCATCAAAAAACACACGGCAGTGGGAGTGAAGGAGGTAGACTGCCAAAGAAAGAATGAAAAAAAGAGAAACATACTACTTGCTCAAGAAGAAAACAGGTGGGAGAATCCACAGAGCAATCATTTGAAATAATCTCATTACTATCCCTCTTCAAAAGGCCTCGAGAGGCAGCTGTGCACTTCAGCTTGGTTACATAAGGACACCATAATTTGTCCTTCTATAGGCACAGTGTGGGAAAACACTTCACTGCTTTGGAATACAGACAGAAAACACACACACACACTCTTTCACCATTAGCAACAAGATAAAAAAATCCTCTCTACCATTTGGCTTCCTGTAACTTCAGCTAATAAGCGAAGGCACTTGTAGCCATTAATAGCAAATGGCATCTGAGGCAACCGGGAAAGCGGCTGGTGCTCTGGCAGAGAGCGGGCAGATTGTGGCTCGCCTGATGGAAACGCGTTTTGCCGAGGCTGCGAGTGGCCACGAGCAAGCGGGGGATAGCCGGCTGCGTGACCTTCTGCTCTGATCCCGGGTAGGCAGCGCTGCCACAGACCTGAATTGGGTCAAGATGAGGTGATGCCATATTTCTGTGGCGACGAGCCCCGATCGTGTCAACAGTGGTGTGTGTGTGTGTCTGTGTGTGTGTGTGTGTGTGTGTGTGTGTGTGTGTGTGTGTGTGTGTGTGTGTGTGTGTGTGTGTGGTGGGGGGGGAGTGATGGATAGGATCAGAGAAAAGCAGATGAAAAGAGTGGTGGATACTCAAGGAGAAAGAAAAAGAAAAAAAAGAGAGAAAAAAAGGAAGAGTGAGAGAGAGAGACAAAAAGAAAGCGGAAGAATTGAGTTTGTCAAAACACTTGTGGGAGGGAACAATAAAGACAAGGCAGGGCAGATGGGAGAAGCAAAAAACAAAAAGAGGCGGAAACAAAAAAGTGTCAAAGAAAGAACAGAGTGAGAGTAAAGGACAAAGAAGAAAGAGAGAGAGAGAGAGAGAACAGAGTAAGAGAATAAAACCGAACCAAAGCCGAGGAGGAGTATCCTAAAGAGGCAGAGGAGGAACAATACCGACGCGGTAGGAGGCAGAGAGAGTTTATTACAATGGGCAATTACCACACACAGACATGATGAGTACCGCACAGTCGTGTAGTAGTCCAAGTGGAGGCTGAACGACATCTACGAGAACGAGGCGTTCAGCAAGTCAAGGAGGCCTGGCGGACCAGCGTGTGCCGAGACAAAGACTTCTTCTTCACGATACCCACAATGCATTTGCCTTCACCCCCCCCTCGCGGTGGTTTTTCGCTCGCAGAATTCCAACTCCATTCGGCAGTGGAAAAGAGGGGATGACAAGCAATCCTAAAAATTCCAGAATTCCTCATCGCCACCATCTCCTCCTCCCTCCTCCTTTTCCCAGAGCCAAACCAGAGCCCCCTCCTCAGCCACCCCCCACTACCACCACCAACCACCCCCCAACCCCCCTTTGTCCCCAAAAGACTCCAGTATGGCTTCTCTGGGCTCTGGCCATTCTTCGGGGGGCTGAACTGCATAGCTGAGAGATTAAGTGATCAGAGGGTTGGGGTCCAGGGAACTGTGGTCTGCTCCGGCCACTGATGCAGTTCCATATCAGGAATGTCTGCTGCTGCTCCTTTCAACAACACAACTACTGGGCTCTCCAAACCCAACCACCCCTCCCTCCAAAAACATCTTACCACCGTATGGTCTCTGTGTGTGTGTGTGCGCACACGCATGTGTGTGAGTCAGTGAGCGTAAGTCTATTGGAGTGAATGTGTGTATTAATGAATGAGTAACTGAATATGAATTTCTGTGTGTTTATGTGTGTACTCTATATCTGTGTGTGTGTGTGTGTGTGTGTGTGTTAACCCCCTCCCCCCCAGTGTACTCGCAGTCCTTGAGGTGGCGGTTAGAGGGGTTGGCTATGCAGAGGCCTGGTGAGTGCCAAGGCCTGTGTTTAACCAAAGTCCCTCAGCGCCACTGAGAACATTTCAACTCCCAGCTATGCCATCACTGAACCCCCCCCTACTCCACACACACACACTCCCCCTAACCTAAATAACATGGCTTTCAAATCACACAGGACCACTGACAGCAGCAGCAAAGAGAGATGGGCTGAGATTCCATAGCAAGCTCAACGTAACCCCCACCCATCTCCCCACCACACACACACACACACACACACACACACACACACACAGCTAAGAGAGATGGGCTGAAATTCCATAGCAAGCTCCACATAACTTGTGGCAAAACTGACAGGCACAAGTTCCAAACTGAGGCTACAAAGCCCCTCCCCATGCACAGTTCTAACCCAATCATGGGTCAAGACCTCCAATCACACTCCAGTAACAATGGTGCTAAATGTTCCTTATTTGTGCTTGACTGTAAGAGACATACAGAGGTATATGTTGACAAGGTTGTAGCTGGAGTCCCCAGGAATGTCTCTTGTTCTACATGCAAGTCAGGTCATGAATATGTTTAAGGCATGTACTGTAAGTAAGTCATAGTTCAGTGAATGGGCAATATTGAACTGGAGTACATAAATGTTAATGGCCAGATGTTAATCATCCCCAACCAACAACCAACAAATACATTGATGGTGTTTGAGTGTGTGTGTGTGTGTGTGTGTGTGTGTGTGTGAGTCAGAGAGAGAGAATGTGAATGAGTGGGCTTGAGAGTGGAGGTAAGCGAAAGCACACTGGTTCACAGGGCAAGTGGCTGTTAGGTAAATAAAACGAAAGAAAGTACGGGGAAAAAAGTAAACAGATATATAGCCATCCAGCTATCAGTGTGGATTGATTCCCTACCTCGGCTGTGCACTTACAAGAGCTCCTCTCCTCAAGCCCTCAGGAGCACTTCAGCTTTGAGTGGGCAGAGGTGGGCAGTACGCTGTATAGAAAACACACACACACACACACACTCTTTCTAAAATACTCTGTTCTATAAAAAGGACAGCATGACACGGACACTCTTATGAAACAGGGTCCATCTCCCATTGAAAAAAAACACACACAAACAAAAAAACCTGAAACCCACCACATGCCTTAGGTAATCGGAGCAGTTTCAGTAAAAGCACCAACTCAGTTGAGTGCACTGACTCCTCCGCAATTCATTGTTAAAACAAGAGACGAGAGCCTGTTGCCAAACAAGGACAATAAACACTCCTATCACTTATTATACAGAGAGGAGCTCCAGCTCAAAGGGCCTTAGCAACCCTGATGGCCAGTGATACGCTACACGGGTTCATCCCCAGTCATGTTCAGAAAAGAGGAAGGGAAACAAGACATTTCCTATTCCAGTTGAGGCGTCATGACACAAATTGGGGAGGAAAAACTAGAGGCACAAGGACACATGAAGAATTACATAAAAAAGTAGCCACTTTTGCAAGGCACATATTGCAGACTCTACTGGAATCATTATGAGATAGCTGCAGGGCCTAAACTAATTACAAGTTAATTGCGGCGACAGCACGGCTTACAGCAGTTCGGCGTTCTGAGCCACATGGGGGCCTTTTTGGTGGCCACTTCAATTCCACACGAAACAAGAAAAAAAAAAAAAGACAATGAACGGGAACAATGAAAGAATCTGAACAAATTGGTTACACAAGCAAACCAAAAAAAAATTCTGTAAATCTTGTACGGATGTGCACTCATGTTGTGCTCACTCAAGTACTTACACAGGCTTTGTTTAAAGAGCCATTGAGCAGTTTCAGGATCCAAGGTAGCCATTGTATGTGTGGGAGCTGGTCTAGACCAATGGGATTTGGTAAGCCCTACACTGTAGACAACTGCTTTCGTTTCACTCATTTAGAAACAAAATACACATGCAGACACACATTACACACAAGATTTTAATTGAAGGTAATCCTCCATTTCTCTCTTCCCCCAAAGGAAGAGAGAAAACAAAAACACTGCCATAATTGCATGGTGTCACATTTCATTACTCCTGTTCTGCTAACGCAACACAATGATTGCCCCCCACCGTAAAACAAATGTGTGAAAACACAAGGCAAGCTGAACGATTCTCCACTTCTCCTGAGGCCACAAACACAGCATGGTCTCAAACTAAAGGATGATACCAGGAGAAAGGTGTTATGCAGTTATGAGTCTCAACAGTCAATTACATCACACATTTGTGTGGTAGCTAGTTTATCTTCTCATTCAGTCATCCATCTTTGCAGGAACATAATTTTAGAGGGATGTTGCCTGAACAATAGGCAGGGTGAAGAAAGCGAGGGTCAGAGAATTTCTAATCATATGTTTTTATTTAAAACACAAACACAGACAGTCAGTTAGACAGACAGACAGTAATAAGATGTAGTCCAGACAGACCATAAAGAGAGAGGGAAAAAAAAACACTCATTAAAATCTTTTACAAATGCTGCATTATGCAGCTCCTCACTTTCCTCCCACTCGTCATTGCTCCTCACAAGCAAAGGGCAGCAAAGTTCACAGGCAGATAATGTAGGAGGTATTAATTTCGGACATCCAAAAAAAAAATTTTTTTAATCTACGAGCTCTCAAGCTCTCACAATGGAGGCTTTCTATAGCTGATATAAACTGTCTGACCATGCCAGTCCACCCAGGGTCGTTTAATACAAACAGAGACATTAACAAATGTGTTGCCATCATCACACAATAACTTGTCTTATCTCTTACTGCGAGAAACCCAATGGCTGGCTGAACAGATTTGCAAAGAAGGGAGTGGCAATTACTGACACTAACTGACTAACATTGTTAGAGTGATGTACAAGGAGAACCTTTCTATGTGCTGGTCTTGCAAATCCAGCAAGTCTTGGGATCCCTGGTGGTTTTTTGCTACCCTAGATTGAAACCTGAAAAGAGGTCTGGAACGTTCTGTGATTGATTTGCTGCTATTTATACATGTCCTACTTCAAGCAAAAAAAAAAAACAGACTGTGAATGCAAGTAAAAGAAACCGCTTTCTTTCCATCTCTTTCAATGAAATCGGTGATCTGTATTCCGTCCATGACCCGGGAAGAAAATCACAGCCGTTTATCAGATGACCGACCATAAATTCTGTCATATTTCTACAGTAGCCTCTGAAACTCCTGCTCACTCTCCTCTTCCCCCGCACCCCCCTCCCCATCCCCTTCCTAGCCACAGACAGTGGAAAAGATTCTTGACAGCGAAACGAAAATAAACACGCTCTGAGCCACAAGTCTGATTTAACGACGGAAAGGTCCGGCAACAGTACCACAGTTCAGTCGCCACCTCAAAGCACATCTGAAGCCTCCTGCAGGACACATGGCTGCATTCGCTAAAGAGGCAGCTCACAGTGAGGGAATGCACAGACGGAACACAGCACCAACAGTTCTAGAGCTAGATCAAAAGCCAGGTCTGAGCCAAATCCAAACCAGATCTGGCCCAGATTTGGTTGTTTGGGACCACTCTCTTCCACTCTCGACCCTTCCACACTGGATTCTACATTAGGGAAGAAAGATTCATACGTCTTCAATTAAAATCACAATTTTACTGAACCAATTACCGAATTGCAAGGGTTGCATTTAATTGCGCAGCTAGAAACTGATCATTTATCAGTATTTGGGATTCATCAAAAGTGATGCAAGAAACAAAGATTCTATGCAAGATCTCTAGTCAAGGGTGTTTTTGATGTCCTTCAAGACAACAAAACAAATTTCAATCATCATATAAGAGAAAGAGCTGAAGAGTACTGTATTTGCACCACTCTTCAGCTCTCTCTCTTATATGACGATTGAAATTTGTTTTGTTGTCTTGAAGTACAGAGAAAAAAAACACAATCAGGAGCATTGCTGGTCGTGCTTAACAACCTAGAGTAAGCAAGGTACTATTTCAGTTATTTTCAAATTATAACGGGGAATGAACTGAAGTCTATATGGTAAATGAAACCCAAATTGCAATACTGGGCCAAAGCATCACAGTAGGGTACTTAAGCCAGTCTGCACACATCTTATATTTCTATCTACTTCTTTCATTTCTACCCAAAATATTTTCAGGACAGGTGTCTAACACCATGAAGTTATGTGCCAAGAGCACACTTGCACATATAATCAGAATACAGTCTATGATACAATTTACAATACAACCTTTGCATTTTTTCTTAAATGAAAATAAACCAAACACTCCACCATATCCTGTAGCTCAGACACCTACTGCATTATGAGCTTAACCCAACATTTGGTCCCCATTTGATTAAAATCATTCAAGCGAGGGAATGAAGACTTAGGACTTATTAGATCTGAGGTGTGTAATATTCTGTCTGGAGCCTGTGGAGCACAAAGCTCCAAGGTGTGACTGGCACAAGCAGAGAAAACAATAGAAACACTGTGATTCCTTTTCACCCTCTCTCTTTCACTCTCAATCACACACGCACATGCCCGAGCGCACACACACACACACACCAGCTGTCCCTTGCCCCCTCGCTAGCGCCCAGCTGTGTCAGACACTTCACACCCCTCACCCTCTCTATCCTGGGTGTGTTCCAGCAGCCTAGTTTTCTGCGGCCACACTCTCTACTCTTCCACCCACCCTGCACCCCCTCTCACTCTCACTGAGTCCCAGGCCTGCCTCTTCACACAAATGCAGCACAACACATACAGGGCCCATACAGGGGCAGTCCCTGTCTCTGGAGGTGGTAGCGAGGGCTAGACAATACCAGTCACTGGAACAGCATCCAGCCAGCCCACGCAGAGAATAAACTGTGTGTGGTATGGAAAGATTTGGAGGGGGGAGACCGAGAACTCAGGAATAATAGCAACACAAAGCTATTGGACCATTCAATGACTTCTGAGATATTGAGTCCAGAGGTGCTGATCTCCAGCTATTCACTGGGCACCCAAGCTCATTCTTGGTCAGACATATTTTTCTTATTTCTAAGCACTCTCTAGATATAAAACATCAAAAGGAAATGTGCAGATCCAAGGTCTTGAATTGAATGTGTAGTTCCAAAGCCTCGGACAGGAAAGAGTCAGATAGAGTGCATGTATAGAAATAGAAATGGGCAGAGAGAGAAAGAGAGAGAGAGAAAGAGAAAAAAAGAGAGAAAAAAAAAAGAGATTTTCAGTGCTCTGCCCCAGTCAAAACCCATTCATTGAGGTTAGCTCTGGGCTGTTATTCTGCCCTGTAGTAAAGAGCGAGGCGCCCAGCGACGTATGCCCTACATCTGTGGCGGGGGCATTTTCGATTGGTGAGAGAAGCAAACCAATCCTATTTATGGGACAAGGGCATGGGCACATGAAAAAAAAAGAAAAGACAGAACGTTTTGTGCTCTTTGATGGGTTAAATGCGGCTCTGTTTTGTGGGGCAGTACCCAGGGTAGGCTGAGGGAGGGAGGGAGGGAGCACCACAAACTCCATGACGGCAGACCAGGACAACGGAGCTCCCAGGGCTGCTGCGCCGGGGCCTTCTTATGTCATTAGACTTGTGATCAAATTACGGGCAGTTTCCCCAGGAAGGTCAGCGTAAAACAGCTGTGCCACATGCAGAAGAGAAATGACATACTCTAACTCGACATGACATGAAACTACATTAAAGACCCCGCGCCCCCACCACCACAACTACTGAATACCGCTAATCTCTCTCGAATTCAAATTCTGTGGACGTTCATTATCATGACTACAATATAGTATTGGCAAAGTATTGCAAATACAAGTA
The DNA here is from genome assembly GCA_027481765.1 of Tenualosa thibaudeaui. Classification (NCBI taxonomy): domain Eukaryota; kingdom Metazoa; phylum Chordata; class Actinopteri; order Clupeiformes; family Clupeidae; genus Tenualosa; species Tenualosa thibaudeaui. Next base: position 7,700,014 of record JAIFZK010000011.1, read on the forward strand.
ACATCAACACCATCAACATACATCTCTTTCTGTCTCTCTCTCTCTCAAGACTACAGGAAGTTCTGTAGCTCTTGGTGACCATGGGGACCACACCCCACGACATCCGCCCGATGAGGAAACGAGACGGAGAGCGAGACTGAGACGCTTGACTGACAACGAGAGGCAGGAAGTGCAGGGGGCTTCACCTGACACGCGCTCTAACTACACTTCCTGTATACGTAAGACAGCAATCTCTGTTTTCAACAACACAAAAGAACCCCTCCCTGCCTTTTGCTGACACAACCACACACACACACACACACACACAAACACACACACATAACTGCATTCCATCCTCCTCATGTTCTATTGCTGCTTTGGTCTTGGGCTGTGAAATGTGCTCAGACCAATGGAAGAGCTCACAGAAAGCTCAGCAAAGCTGGCAGACAGAGGACTTTAAATGTGTAAGTCAAGTGACAATGAAGAAGGTGGTGCACACGCGCGCGCGCGCGCACACACACACAAACACACACACACACACACACACACACACACACACACACACACACACACACACACACACACACACACACACACACACACACACACACACACACACAGACACACACACTGCATCCCACCCCCACTGCCTAACACACACGGACTCACAGACAGACGCTCGACCTGAGGTCCAGGTCCAGCATCCCCTCCTGCTCCTCCCCCTCCACTTCCACTTCTACTGAGCTGGGTCAGAGCTCATCCTGGCACACACGGAACAGTGTCACTGTTTGTTTGGAAACGTGGTGCTGGGAGGGCCAGACTGCGTGACGGGAGATGACAGCAGGTGGCCTGAACCATGCACCGGCAGCCAGACGGAGAGACAGAGAGAGAGAGAGGGAAAGAGAGAAAGATGAAAGAGAGAGAGAAAAAGAGAGAGAGAGAGAGGGAAAGAGAAAAGGATGAAAGAGACAAAAGAAAGAGAGAATGAGACAGAGTGAGAGGGGATAAAGGAGAGAGACAAAAGAAAGAAGGAGAGAGAGAGACTGACAGAGGGAGAGAAAAAGAGAGTTATACAAAGACAGAAAAGAAAAATTACCAGAATGGTTGGAAAGGGCAGTGAGAGCAACCAACTCCTCAAACAGAAGCCAGTTAAACAAAATTAAAATAAACAAAAAGCCCAAAAAAGACTTTTTTTCCATTTTCTAAAGATGTGCAGTAGTCCCCGGTCAACCATGTCTGGAACTGAGCAGCAGAATGGGAGTCTTCTAGCAACACCACCTTGGAAAAATAAAAAAAAATAAAAAAATAAAACCTTAAATAAATAACACAAACTCTTCACAGTTGGCTGTGCCAGCCCTTCATTTATCTCAGATATTTCTGAGAGCCACAGACGTGAACCGAGCAGCAGCCAGCTTCCACAGATGTTCAGCTTTCCCTCCCACCAGACCTCCAGCCTCACCCCATTCTGATCTGGGTCTCTCAGCTCTGCTCTCGGAGCTCAGGAGCACAGGGCATGTGTGCATGGAAAGGGGAAAAACACACACCCACACTTTGGTAGGTAGCCTGCTAGCATAAGGTGTTGCAGTGCTGGTGTGAAACTTCCAGCTTTCCAAACCATTGGTTTACAAGGCTCCCTCCCCAACACACACACACGCACTCACACAAACACACATCCAGCACACTCTCCTTGAACCCCCCCCCCCCACACACACACACATCAGAGAGGCGATGCTTGTCAAACGGTACAGGGAATCCCGCAAGGCCTGCCCTCATTTCTCCACAAACGAGAGGAGATTTGTCAGAGCAGCCAGCATTGAACGCCAGCCTCACTCTCTCTCTCTCTCTCTCTCTCTCCCTCTCCAGCTCCTGGTACATCGGTGCTATCCCAACACACCAGGCACACAAAACAAAAACACAACCACTCCCGGGGTTTCGTCAAGACACACGCAGACAACTCATCCTGACAAGAGTCCCAACACACTTGGCACAACACATACACTTCAAACCGGCTTTGCAACCCCAGGTGAGGAAATGTCTGACAGTTACACGACACATGTAACAGAGATCTTATTCATCAGCAAGGGGATTAACAGAAGGGGGCAGAAAACAGACCTTGCGTCGGTGTGAGAGACAGGCAAGTGTGAAATGACAACAAATGCATTAAGACACACCGTATAGGTCACAGAGAGATAAAGCTTGAGTCATTACGTACCAGCGAGGGAGAATATGCACACACACACACGCACATGCACGCTCGCACACACAAACACACACACGCACATGCACGCTCGCACACACAAACACACACACGCACATGCACGCTCGCACACACAAACACACACACGCACATGCACGCTCGCACACACAAACACACACATGCACACAAAAACACACACCCTTGGAATTACCTAAATCCTCTAACCTTTGCTAAACAAGGGGGAAAGTGAACTGAACCCCCCTTTGGCGTCCCTGTGAAACACTATCCCATATCAAAGACTTTCTGAAACATCTACAGCTCAGGGCATCATTTGTCCCACAGGAGGCACTACTGTGGGCTAAGCTATATTACATTGTATCATATAACTTAGTACCCTAAAGGGCACGTATAATAGGATTTTTTTCTCTGTATTTTTTATAAAAATATGTATGTATGTCATGTGTATGCCATGTTGTGGAAGCTTAAGGGTATCAGAATGTTCACCCTCCTCCTCCACCTCCTCCTATTTGCTATATGTGGCTGACAAATTGGCGAGTTTGAAATGTAATCTGCGCTTTTTACCGAGGACGTCTAATAGTCCAGATGTTAAACCCCTCTCTGCATGCGTTTTAAAAAAAAGTGAGGGAAAAAAAGTGATGAGAAAGTAAAAAGGTTCATTAATCTGGTAGCACTCAGAAAGGGGGGGGGGGGAGAGAGAGAGAGACAGACAGACAATCAGTGTGTCAATAATAACAATACCATGATGAACAAGGCATGCCATAGCCAACAGCCCTACAGTCCTCCATCTCACACACACACACACACACACACACTCGCTCACTCACTGGGACATTTCAGATTCAAGGTCAGTCAGCAATGACCCAAACACAAACCAAAGACACACACAGAGACACATCTCTCTTGCCATCTTTCCTGCTCTGACACATGGGATGGCTGATCCAATTGAGACTGCAGAGAGATAAACATACTTTAAAACAAGATTAAACTCACACATAAACCCTTCACACCCACGCACACGCACACACACACACACACACACACAAACACAAACACAAACACAAAACACAGACAGTCACGCTCACAAACATCAACAATCAACACTAGGTAACAGATCAAGCTAGGTCAATTTTGAGTTTAAAGGCAAATTGTCACTCACTTAGTGGGCTGTGGGTTTGGTAACAAAAACATAATGAAGTCGGCGCACCAGACTGCACAAGTCAAAGAACAATAAGACTGCAGGGATAACTGGCAGGGCGTTTCCCAGACCTACCCTCTGGTCTGGGCCTGGGTCAATTATGGCCTTAACAAAAGGAGCTCGGCCTGTGGACACAAACTGGATATTTCTAAATTACTACCTCCACTTCATCAAACCTTCCAAGAAATCAGGGAAGGGAGGGAGAGAGGGAGAGAGAGAGAAAGAGTAAGAGAGAGAAAGGCTGCTTAAAAGAGAGTGCTTCATTGAAACAGCATCAGCAAATAAAAGAAAGAAAGAATGAGATTGCATTCAGTTCCGAGTTGAGTTTTTCTTCCAGTTCAACTCCCAGCTCACCCATATGGGTTGTCCAGTCTCATCAGGCAAGCTGTTTGATGGCTCCTGCTCCGCCGTGTCAGAGGGGACAGGGTTGGTGAGGGGTGGGCGGGTCTGCTCTGTCCCAGTCTCTGTCTGACTCATACTCTCTGTCTGTCTCTCTCTCTCTGTCACTCTGTGTGTGTGTGTGTGTGTGTGTGTGTGTGTGTGTGTGTTGTGTCCACATGGTTGGGTGGGTGAGTGAGTGAGTGAGAGAGAGAGTGTGAGTGTGTGTTTGTACACATGTGTGCAGCTAGGCCCCAACTACAGCCTACAGCCAAGTATGTGTGTGCATGTGCACATGCACACACACACACACACACACACACACACACACACACACACACACATCTGGAGCACCCTCCAGCTTGCATGTGTGTATAGAAGAGAGGGGAGGCAGACAGTAGGGAAGAGCCAGCCAGATCAAGATGAATGCTTGGGCATCTTCCCAAGATCACGTGCAACAGCTTGCCCCTAATGAGAGTCGCCTTCATCTGCGAGGATTTAGGAGTCATCCTGATCCTGGAAAAGCCACTGGAATCAACGCTGGCTTTAAAACGCCCATCCCTGCTTAAGAGTACAACATCATAAAAGTGATCCTCAGCTCCGGCATGTGCCACTTTGCTCCTAAGCCACCCTTAGCAAAATGATTAAGCTGTTAGCTGTTAGCCTAGCTGATAGTTTCTGACTGGCTGGCATTCATTTGCCATGACCAGGTATCTTGGTGATGGCCAGTCCCACATACAATCAGTTACACAGTGAGACTCAAGGTCAGTTTTTCTGGATAGTTAGTCATGACCCAAACCCTGATAAGCCTCTGCCAAATCCATAACAAAGTCTGATGGCATCTCACCACTGGCCAGATCCTTCCTATAATCTTTTGGTCTCTGCATTGGGAGAGGGGAGAGGATAGTGATACTGTGCTGCCTGTTGCCTTGGCCCATAGTAAGAGAGGCAACTGACACCAGCAGGCTGCCGTTTTGAACAGTAGCAGATGTCCCCAAGGACTCTTTCTGTTTCCACACACATAAACACACACAAGAACAAGCTGTACACAGCTGGACTGTGTTTGTGCACAGGCTTGTGCGCACGCACACACACACACACACACACACACACACACACACACACACACACACACACACACACGTCTGGAGCACCCTCCAGCTTACAGCTGGGTCAGAGGCCACATGGACGACACAAGGCCAGGCCCCTGATGACCAGAGCAGGATGTTTCACTCCAAAACCTCATCACACCACAGGCTCAGGCATCTCTAAGAGCTCTGCCATCAGCACCAGCAAACAACCAATGAGTTTCACCGGTCCTCCCACAAGAGAGGCTCAAAAACCCACAGGAGTATTTTTACTAGCACATCAGTGGGCTCTAAAGCTCTAAAGCGCACGGGCAAAAAACACACCTTAAAAACCTCTCCACAAGTGTCTGACATTTTAGGCTTGTGCCATCACACAACAATAGTACAAGACATTTGTAGTCCTCCGAGTTCTGTTTGCCATTTCACTTCAAGGAGTTTTTTCAAGACTTTGTAGCTAAAGATTTATAACCACGACAACACTAAGGAGAGCAATTATGACCACTGAATCCTTCTCCTGAGGACCCAAAAACTTTGAGATGTAGCAACAGAACTTGAATTCATAAACTCAGAGCAAAGTGATAGGGGTTATAAAATACATCCACAGGGTGCTCCATGTCGGTGACAATGCCAGAAAAACAAGTTCAGGGGAATATAAAGTCCCACCATAAAAAAGCTGACTCCAGGGGGCTAGGGGAGCCTAGCTTTCCGGAGATCAAAATCTCAGAATGAACAGATAAAGAGGCAGCCAAGGAGACATATGTCAGTTGGGGTGCCAATTTACATGCCCCCAAAAAAAAAAAAAACGAATCCCTGGTGGAATATATTCAAATGCGATAAAAGACAGAGCGAAGGTACACAACGCAGCTCGTGAGCACACACACACACACACACGCGCGCGCGCGCGCACAGAGAGAGCGAGAGGAGCGGAAAACAGCTCGTAAATTGGCAAGGTTGCACTCGGAGGTGAGAGGCTGAGAACCTGCCGAAGAAAACACACACGAGCACGTGTGATGAATTTGAATGAGCTGCTTCTGCTAATGTGGTTTATATTCCTGTGGTTTATAACTCTAGTAAGGGAACTATGCTCGTCACTTCCCATATTTCTCAACGAAAACGGATCTACAGTTTTGACTTTTGCGTTGCAATGCACAAGGCCACAAATCAACATTCATTTGTAACGCGTCCAGACAAACTGGTCTCAGATTCTTCTCCACTTATTTAAGTGCGCAGTAGAATATATGTTTGTTTATGAACATGTGAAAACAGGTCAGCAACCTACAATAGATATGAATGAACTCACTTCCAGGACATTTCTGGTATATGGACAATTAACCAATTACACACGCATTGCGCTTGTGGACAACCCGACTAAACAGCATATGAATACGCCAGCAATCTACACACGCTGGCATGAGGTCATCATATCCGCCGGCTAGATTGGTGATTCATCTGACAGATGAGCTTGGAGGCTGGGTAACTTAGTCCTACTGTTCGTGCCCATTTTCGTCTGAGGAGGACTACGCCTCATGCATGTCCTGTGATAATGTCATTAGAAGTGACACATAACTGTGACGTAGTCAATAAACTTGTAGTAAACCCATGGCGAATGCCATAAACAGAAATGTCCTTTCACAATTCAGTCAGTCTTCATTAGAACATAAAGAGGCCCAGTCAACTAATTCTGTTACACAAGACTTGGGTCAAAACAAAAATGTGTTTTAATATAGCCCCAGGCGTGCGTAAAACCACGTGCAGTAGAAAACAGGAGAGGTTTGCCATGGTTCGCCTTCCATCTCTGCGCTGATAAACTTTGCACTTAAGGGACATAGCCCTCTCACGGAGGGGAAACAGGAAAGGGCCAGGCAGGGTGGGTGAAGATATCGTTATCTGCAATCTCATAATTAACATTAAGCTCACTCAAAAAGACGAAGGTGAAATTAAGTCCACTCGGGGACTCGATTTCCAAATCCAAAACAAACCGCAATCAAATCCCCAAAACAACGATGAACATTTATCGTACTTTCAACAAGATTACTTTTCTCCATGTAGTCGTATGAAAAGAGGTCCTACATAGGATATAACATGTAAAAGCGTTTATCAAAACCGCAATTTGCTCCACTGAAAATAACGTTAAATACACCGCTAAAGTTATGAATCACTGGGATTTCTCCCTAGATCAATACTGATGTCTGAAAGTCAACCTAAATTAATCCAACAACATGCTGTCGTACTGACAGTTCCACCCGCTACTGTTGCAAAAGGTTGCGGGTCAAATGTTGAGTCTTCCCATTTCCCCTGTAACGTTACCCTCATCTTCACCTCAAGGCGGAAACTACCATGTATTTAAACGACAAAGCACATGCCTGGGTTCATGCAAAGTGCGGGCACCGACGTTTACTAACCTGGAGAGGTAAGAAGACTTTTCCGCGAAATTAAGTGCTGATGTTCTGACTTTGTAGCAGTCGATTTCTCTATGCGACTCACTTGCTTGCTCTCCTCCGCGTTAGTGCTGATGTTTCTACTTCCTCTTTCCCCCTTCGTCCGCTGGTTGGCTCTTCTCCCCCTGCCAGCGATGCGAGCGACATTGACCAATTACGACACAACAAATCCTGACAATTGAATAGATAAGTATGCCGTCCTACACTTCCATTCACCCTTTAAAAGCATCAAAGATGCATTTAGAGAGAGCGTTCACGACCTAAATAATTAACAATGTTAATGAACTCCCCGTTCTTAGATTTAGTTCATGTTGCGACAGATAAAATGCAATATTCATTTCAGTAGGTGTGAATTAGCTGAACAATGACTTTTAAATAATTATTGAGTTTGCATGAGGCCAAATTATTTGAACAATTTGACAGACATGCTTATTGCACTAACTGGTTTATATATATATTGTTAAATGTATTTTAAAAAATTATATATATATATATATATATATATATATATATATATATATATATATATATATATATATATATATATATATTAATACATTTAACAATTAGGGCAAATTATTATTTTTTTAATTATATTTTAATACATTTAACAATTAGGGCAAATTATTTTTGACGTAGATATATAGAACATGAAAGAAAATGATGACATTTATGTCTCTAGCATCCTAGGTGTGTTCTCAAAGTGTTTTGGTCAAACACATGACGTTACCTGTCTATCCTTTGTTACAAAAAAAAAACTTTTATTCCTCTAAGCACGCACACAGAAATGCAAGTAGGCTACACGCAATGTCAAATATATTCATATGCAGTTTAGGGGTTGGGAAAAGGTTTAATCTCTCATGAAAGCCCTGGAAGAATCTTTTGAATTTACTTAAGCATTGCAATGTGGCTCAAGAGATTACATAATCCCTGAGCAGTGTTAAAGCAATTTATTTATGAATGTTTCATATGAAAAAAAAATGCCATCTTTGCAGGACTGTTACTCACACTCTAGGGGATATGGAACCATGCAGATGGGTGTAGTACCCTGTACTGCCATCTCCCTCAATTAACATACAGAATTGGAATAATCTATTTGCAATAAAGAACGGACCTGCAGCCTTCTGTTGGTTGTCACCAACATGCTCACTTGCCATTTGAAGGGCTATTTGAAGTTGACGTTGTAGAAGCTGAATTAAATAAGATGAATTTGCTTCTCTGTCAAATATGAATACACAAAGCATATACTTAAAGAAGAACTTGGTCAGTTAATCCAAACACTGCTGAACTCTCAAAATCTTTTAGAAGTACTTTTAGTGTTTATCTAAAACTGCATTTTACATTACATAAGGAATAACACAAATGTAATTGTGTTGTAATACATCTTTAGGCTGCAAGATGTAGGCCTGATGAACCGACGAAACAGCAAAACATCCTGAAACACTTTAAGCCTTTCTGATGCCAAAAAGGGCAAGAATCCACCATAAAAGTGCTGTATCTTCAAACAAATAAATAACTAAACAGATAACACAATGTATGTTAGCATTTTCTTAGGGGCCCTGCTGCAGTTGAGCTCCTGGTGAGATCCTCCCTGGGAGAGGCACATCTGTGTGGTTGATGCCTCTGGTCAGATAAAAAACAACATGAAGCATGCACACACACACACACGGTTTCAATAGTGCTGATTTATCTCATGCCCTGAGCAGGGGCGCCGCGGAAACGAAGAGTTGCCATGGAAAGCAGGATAAGCAGCCAGGAGGGAGAGGTGATCAGACGGACCCCGCTGTTACTAAGGAGACGGCGTTATCTCCTCCGAGGCTCCGCAGGCAGAGTACAGCCTGTGTGTGTGTGTATATATGTGTGTCTGTTTTTTTTTTTAACCCCCCACCCCCCAAAAAAAAAAAAAAAAAATTCGTACAAACAACCACACAAACCCCAAACCCACATTAATATAAAAATGTATGGGTGTGTCACTCCATTAAGGACAGTTCTGGGTTCTTAATAGTAGACTAGGAGGCCTGATGTGGCTGTAGGCTCTGGCCCTAGACTCTGCTCCTTCAGCAAGGGGCTGGGCCCAGAGTGAATGTCTTATTAGAGAGCAGTGAAGCCAGGAGTGTTTGATGTGGCGCAGGGCCACACTACAAAATGCCACACGTATTCCAAGGGCCGTCCGAGGAATTCCTGGTTTTTAGAGAGGGATTAAGAGATTGAAGAATGAAGAAGCCAGCTCTTCCTCCCCAAGTTATCCTCGCCATATGTGCAAACACATGCCACCTCCCTAAAGTGGTAATTGGGAGGAGGGAGACAGACATTGAGAAAGTGAGTGTGTGATTGTGTATAGTGTGCACAGCCAGGGTATTGGCTGTGGGCTTCTGTCTTTGTTTATTCACCACTGTTTCCTGGGCTGTGTTAGTTTTAGCTCACTGAAGGACTACATTGTTAAGGGGTTTTGTATTTGTGTGATTGTGCGTGTGTGTGTAAGAGAGAGAGACAGACAGAGAGAAAAGACACAGAGAGACAGTGTGTATGTGTAGGAGGTTGCAACTTGTTTGTGGTGTGCTAGACAGAGACAGACAAAGAGTGTGTGTGCGTGCACAGGAATGTGTGTGTCTCAGGACACGCACAAAGCAGAAATTGTTGCATCAACAGACACAGCCGATAACGCTCATAGTGGCACCATTATCCAGGTACCTGAGCAGATGAGCAATCACACCTCAGTTTAAATCACGTTGGCCAAGTTTTAAAAATAGCAGCCTACCTGGTAATTTATCACAGAGGACATTTCTGACCTACAAATCCATTACCCTGAAGATATATTACAGTGTACTTGTACAATAGAGGAAACAGATAATTAGTGTCAGAACATAGCAGCAAAAAATATATAAAACATATGGTTTATTTTTTTATATATTTAGCTCTAATACTGCTCATTAGTTGTCATGGTGAACAACACAGAACAAAGCTCCATGAGGTTAAGAGTGACCTAAAACACAAAGGGGTGCCATTTCAAATTTATTTATTTCAGTCTTTCGTTCGACCTGTTCCAAGGTAATCACTGGGCTTTCACATAAACCAATGTTACATCAATAGCACATGCAACAAAAACAAAGAAGGCTGTAATACTGTAATCAAACACATTACAGCATTTATCATAGCCACCTGTGGTAGAAAAATACATGATGTATGCAAGTATCTCTCCGACACCATCTTTTTCCACTTCATCATCGTCAGCATCCGATCAGCTGCGGCCATGCAGTTTTATTGCCATACAGTTCAGTCACGTGCATGTGCCATGTCCGATGCAGATGCCTAACAAGCTCTACACCACCCATGCTGGAGAAAGCAAACCCATGCATTATTCAACAGCTCCTGAGGGTGGGAAAGTGGGGTGGGGGAGTGTTGGGAGTGTGTGTGTGGGGGGGGTGGTGGCCCAAGGGGCCATGGGTGGCATAGTAGTTGGGTTGGGGAATTGCAGAGTCAGGGGAGGTCAGCTCCCGTGCAGCTGGCCTGTGCCGACCTCCCCAACCCCCCCCCTTTTCTTTCCTTCTTCTAGTCACCCTCCCATCCACCCCCCCCCCCCCCATCCTCTCCTTGGTTATCCTCACTGCCCACCCGCTATTTGTTCTCCCTCCTCCACCAATTCTCGCTCCTTCTCTCTCTCCCTCTCTCCTTCTCCTCTTTCTCTCCTCTCTTTGCCCCAGGGCCCTCGTTCAGATTCAGCCCCCCCCCCCCCAATTTACACATTCAGTCAGTCTGACTCAGAGTCTCTGCTCGCCACCCTGGACTTGTGTTTGTGTGAGCTCCTCTTCTTCTTTTTCTTTTGTTTGGCCTTCTTCTTCTCTCTTTTCTTCTTCTTCTCCTTGGCACTCTTCTTCTTTTGTTTGTGACCGTGGCCGGAGGAGGATGGGGAGGAAGAGGAGGAGGAGGAGGTGGAGTCGGAGTCGTTGTCAGAAGAGGAGGAGGTGGTGTCCTGCAACAGCTGCTGAAGCTGTTGGATGCTGTAGGGAGGAGAGACCAAAGAGATCAATAGTCTGAGTGTGTGTGTGTGTGTGTGTATGTGTGTGTGTGTGTGTGTGTGTGTGGGTGTGCGCGCTATGAAATGGCAGTGGTATGTTGTGAAATACACTGCAACTTCTGGTGTTGATGTGGTGTTAATGTGTGTGTGTGTGTGTGAGAGAGTTGCACCTTAACACAGGAAGAGATGATAAACTTTTCAACCCATGAGTGAATTGGAGAAGCATTTAAGACTTAAGAGGACTTAAAAAGCCTGAGAAAAAATGCCTTGATCTTCATATTTGAGATCAAACATTTTCAAAAAACAAAGCAAAGAAAAAAAACAGCCCCCAAAATGAATGAATGTACTTAGTCAAAAAAAACAAAACAAGAAACACTGCTTCACTGAATAATAGATATCTCCCCTCCCCCCGAAAATAAGGGAGAAACATACAGTTTTAATGAACACTGACAATTTCTCCAGACCATTATTTCTAATTAAACAAACTGTGCAGTCTCATTTGATCCTAAATTCAAAACACGCTAGAAAAGTAAATAAGTAAATAAAACGATGGTTACGCATGTAACCGCGGTTCTATGAATTTCGGATGACCGCCAGAGGCGGTGCTTTCAGCACCTGGATGTTCATCACATGCACATGTCGTTCGAGTGTTTATACCAACAAAGTCGCTTGCGACAGGGGTGACGTACGCCCGCTATGGTACTTAAGGTACGCTCGCCCCGGAAGTGGGGACTGGACGACCAGTGCTAGTGTAGGCATAGCAGATGGTCTCCACAATCCAGTTAGACAATCGCTGCTTCGACAAGGCATGGCCCTGTCTATGTCCTGTATGACAGACAAAGAGTGAATCTGACTGCCGGAACCCAGCAGTCATCTGGATGTATGTCTGCAATGCCCAGACTGGGCACAGTAGATTCTCACCTTGGGTCAGTTCGCCGGAAGTGTAAAGGCTACCAGGCTGAGGGGTTGATTTACATAAGATGCGGAAAACGTCTTTGGCAGGAATGAAGGGTTAGGCCATAAAGTCACTCCTGTGCCATCTGGGCTCCAGTGTAGGCACTCCTGGCTGATAGACAGGGCGTGCAGCTCACCCGCTCTCTTAGCCGATGCCATGGCCAGTAGAAAGGCCGTTTTCATCGATAGGCACTTCAGTTCTGATCCCCCAAGAGGTTCGAATGGGGGCTTACACAGCACCTGCAGAACAAGGGGCAGGTCCCAAGAAACTCTCAGACTCCGTTGAGGGGGTCTCAGTCGTTGAGCCCCTCTAAGAAAGCGACTCACTAGAGTGTGGGAGCCCACAGTGACTCCGTCTATTCGGTTATGCATGGCTGATATTGCATCTATATACACACTGATGGTGGAAGGCGCAAGGCCGTCGTCAAGACGTGATTGTAAGTAGTCGAGAATAACAGGCACGGAGCAGTGTGTAGGCTCCTGGTGGTGGGCTTGACACCAGCTGACAAAAAGTTTCCATCGATTAGCCTAAAGCGCGTTGGTGGAGGGTGCGCGGGAGCATTGGATTGTCCGTACCACTGCAGGAGTGCATGCTCCTAACAGGGGCTCAGGCCCCTCAGAGGCCATACCCAGAGTTGTAGACGACCTGGGTCCGGGTGCCAGATTTGACCTCCCAGCTGCGAGAGGAGATCTGCCCGCACAGGGAGGCAGCGTGGCTCGCCCTCCAGTAGCCCGATGAGTATGGGGAACCAAACTCTCCCGGGCCATTTGGGGGCTACCAGAAGTACCCGGTGACCCTCCCTGAGGATCCTTTCTAAAGTGGGTAATATGAGCGGGAGTGGTGGGAAGGCATAGAGGAGCTGCCGTGGCCACTCGTGTGCCAGTGCATCCTGGCCCAACAGGCTCGTAGACTCCCGCAGTAAAAACCACAGGGGACAGTGTGTTGTGGCCTGAGAGGCGAAAAGGTCCACCTCTGCTCTGCCGTAGCAGTGCCAGATGGTCTGCAGTCTCCACTCTGCAGGATGGAGGCGTTGCCGTGAGAGAAAGTCTGCAGCGGTGTTCCTGATGTCCGGCAAATGTATGGCCCTCAGGCTCAGCAGCCGAGGGTAGGCCCACAACAGCAGACGTTGGTACTGCCCTGGTGATTTATATGGTAAACCACAGAGGTGTTGTCGTTTCTTATAAGGACGTGCCTCCCGGCCAGCACCGATAGGAAATGTCGTAGGGCGTAAACAACAGCCCTCAGCTCTAGCACATTTATGTGCTGTCTTTGTTGTCGCACAGTCCATGAACCTCGGGCAGTCCTGCATTGCCAGACTGCACCCCAGCCGGCTAAGGACGCGTCGGTCGTCAGAACCTCTCTGCGAGAGGGAATGGAACCCATTGGGACCCCCCCCGAGTCAGGCGTGAACGTCTTCTCCAGGGAGATAGGCAACTCGGGCAACTGGCAGTGACCCTGACTGGCCTGTGCCTGTGGTGCTGCGGATGTAACCCAAGGTTGTTCATCCAGATCTGGAGAGGTCGTAATGTGAGGAGGCCCAAAGGAACTACCGCGGAAGCTGCTGTGAGTGTGCCCAGCAGCGTCTGGAAAGATCTGAGCAGCAGAGTGCAGCCCCTCCTGAACTGTCGTAAGAGTTGGACAATGTCGTCCACTCGACGCTGTGACAGGGCTGCCCTCATCAGCAGAGAGTCCAGCTGGATGCCGATGTACACGGTCCTCTGGCAGGGTGTAAGTGAGCTCTTGGCATGATTCACCATGAGTCCGAGCCTGGACACGTGCTCGAGCAGCAGAGTTAAGTCGCTGAGCGCATCCACTCTCGACCTTGAGCATATGAGCCAATCGTCCAGGTATGGAAAGATGCGTATACCTCTGCACTGGAGTGGGGAAAGCGCTGCTGCCACGAACCTTGTGAAAATTCGGGGGGCCAGGGAAATACCAAATGGCAAGGCCCGGAACTGGTAAGCCCTCCCCTCGAAAGCAAAGCGGAGGAACTGTCTGTGATGGGGAGCAATGGGAATGTGGAAGTATGCATCCTTCAGATCTATGGTTGTGTACCAGTCGTCTTGTCTTACGCCTTGCAGGACGTCGGTTGTACGGAGCATGCGGAATTTGAGGACCTTGAGGTGTTTGTTCAAAGGTCTGAGATCCAGTATGGGGCGAAGCCCACCCCCTCTCTTTGGAATGACGAAATATATGGAGTAAAATCCACTGTCTTGTGAAAGTGGATCTAATGGTTCGATGGCCCCTTTTTCCAAACAGTGGAACAGTGGTTATCTTGACCCCACAAAACCTCGGCGGTCGGCACCTGAACTGGAGATTGTAGCCGTGTGACAGGGCAGAAATCACCCAAGTGTCTGATGTCAGCGCTACCCAGCTGTTGAGCTGTTGGCTGGTGAAGCGTCCGACCGCCGGAATGGAACAGCCACTGTCTGCCCCCTCTCCCCTTTCGGCCCCTGGGGGGACGATAGCCTTGTGTGGTGTCCCGCTGTGGCTGACGAAAGGGCCGACTGCCCGTCGGCTGATGAAACCTCTCCGGCAAGGGTGCTCTTGCCTGTGCAAGGGGTCTTGGCACTGGTGGGACGGCAGTAGTAGTTGAAACCGGTCTGCGTGAGCATAGTGATGTACGACGCAGGCTCGCAAACTGCTGCCTGGCTTGGTTGACTTGAAGGGTGCGCTCCAAGGCTTGCTGTGCTGCCACTCCAAACAGCTGCCCCGGGACTACAGGGAGGGTGTGGAGGGTTCTTCTACTGGGCTCTGAGAGTGGTGACTGTGCCAACCATATCTGACGCCTAGCAAGTGTCAGTGACGACATTAACCTCCCAAGCTCCCTAGACATATAAGCAAATGCCTGCAGTGAGGCTTCGCTCAGGCTTTGCACTGACTGGTCAACTCCAGAGGACTGGAGGGTCTGTGACATGGCCAACATTAAATGAGACATGGAGTTACCTATGCGGGTGGCTCGCGCTGCTGCATCATAGCTTTTGTCAATGAAATCATCGGTCAGGCAGCACTGCGGCCGGGGACAGCGTGCATCGGGTCTCAATGCTTCATCCGGTGAGAGGATCAGGGCAGCAAGGGCTGGTTCTATGGTCGGCATGCGGTCCAGGCCATAGCTGGACACATCCTGCATGCTTGCCAAGGCCCTGCAGTCACTGGGGAGGTGGGAGAACTGTCTCGGGTCTGCCCAACACCCCTGTAGCTCCTCAACGAAGGGGGCTGAAGGAGGCACAGTGAAGGCAGTGGAAGGAAAAGCCTGCCGGAAAAAGGCACTCTGCCCAACCACGTCAGCAGGGGCAGTCTCCACTCCTAGTCGCGCCAGAGCCATCTTCACAGCCGGCTTGACCACAGATGTACGGCTTGCCACAGATGCCTGTGAGCCGAGTTCTGCATCAAGAGAGTCAGGCCCAGAGCCATATGACACCCTGTCTGCCGGCTCCACCTCCCACTCATCAACAACATCTAAGTTTTCCGAAGCCCAGCACATCCTCCTCCAGCGCGCCCGTTGCCAGAGACAGTACTGGAGGCGGCCACGAGTCGGCAGGTGATTGGGAAGCTGCTGTTGCGGACTCACAAACAGGCTGTGCACCCGGTGGCTGAAGATTAATCAAGAGCGCTTTGATTTCCGCGAATTCAGAAGCCAAGGCGTCTACCTACTGTGCCAGAGGGTCTGCCCTCTGATGTTTCAATGGATCAGGGGTTTCCCAAGGTGTCGGCGCTAGCCGTTTCTGCGGCCGTTGTGAGGAGACTACATCATCCCTTTGAGCAGAGGGCGACTGAGGGCCCAGTCTGCTCTCTACTTGGGCAAGCCTAGCTTTGCGTGAGGCGAAACTAAGGCATCCGCAATTCATGCAGGCATGCTCAGTCAGCCCCTGCCTTAGGTGCTCAATGCCAAGGCAACTGGGGCAATGGTCGTGACCATCATCTGGTTCGAGAGGGGCACGACAACCAACACAAAACATAGTAGATTTACCACAGACAAGCTACAGGCAAAAGTGCCCGTCAGTGTTCACCAGAGGAGGAAGGCTATCAGAAAGTGACCATATATGGCTATCAGAAAGGAGAGAACACCCTCAAGGGTGCGTTTACAGAACCCACCGTAGGCCTAAGTGGGTGACAGAGGCGCAGTTTAGCCCAGTGAGCCAAAAACAAATAGATAACTAAACAAAAGCTGAGTAGCCGTGGGCAATCAGAGCCGTAGCCTGCCCAACGATAAATTAGCAACGTGGCTTCGGAATAATTCGCGGGTTGCCAGAATCGTAACCAACCCAAGCGATAAGCAAAATAAATATACCTCAACTCGACCTGCAGAAATCGCGAGCTTTAATTTACTCCACGATACACAGACGCAGGTGTAGCTCACTGTTTTCATACAAGGTAATAACAATCGCGGGTAGGCAGAGCCGTAGCTTACCCGAGCGATAACCAGTCATGCTTTACAGAGATAGCGCGTGCTCCAAACAGAATGTATAGTGAGAATATGCAGACACAGTAATGTGGGCACTGCAGCAGTAGGCCGAAGTCGACCACACCAGGTAGCCACAAGGCGAGAAAATACACCCCCAAACGGGATAGTCAGCGCAGTTAGCGAGGATCACTCACAGCCGCAATTCGAAATAAAACTTCACTCACGCATTCAAAGCTGTAAGCCACCGGCACCCGATCGCCTTAGGGCGAGAAACACACACCCGTGCGAAGCGGTAGGAACACGGCCAGAGCGAAAACACTCACAACGGCAAATTAAAGTGGAACTTAACTTACTTTGACACACGTTATTGATACAAAGTAATTTTTAGATGAATCGCAGTCTCAGGAGGGCGATATAAAATCACAGCTCCCACCAAAAAAAGGTTTTCGAGACTTCAGACAACTCACACCTCGAACATACAAACCAGTTGCACAAAGATGATAAGAGACCACTTCCGGGGCGAGCGTACCTTAAGTACCATAGCGGGCGTACGTCACCCCTGTCGCAAGCGTATAAGGTATAAACACTCGAACATGTGCATGTGATGAACATCCAGGTGCTGAAAGCACCGCCTCTGGCGGTCAGTAGAAATGAAATAGAACAACATACAATAAAACAAACAACCGAGAACTCGTCCAACTAACTTCAAAAGCCACCCTCGAGTGCTCCGAAACCCTGATTAAGAATTTATCAAGTGTCAGGACGTTCCTTTGTGGGAGTGCAGCCTGTCTGCTCTCGCCTCTACAAAGCAGTGTCCTAAGAGGAACAACTCTTACCCGCTTGTTGTTTCTTAAGTCTGAAAGTTACTAAATAAATAAATAAATTTCTCAAACCTTCTGGACCCCAGTACACCTGCAAGTCTCATTAATCTTTCAGCAACTTCTCCCCCCCCCCCCCCACGTTTGTTTCTTGCTTTCTACCGGCCCAAGTCCTGAAAATGTCAGTTTTGCTCTGAGGGTGCATCACTTCAGCAAAGGACGTGTTTGCAAGACTATGTCTGTTCATTTTCAGATGTCTCTGCCATACAAACACATGCCCGCACAGGGTCAATGGAGATAAATTGACTAAATAGATCAGGCACTGTGTGCCTATGTGACTTCATTACAGTGCTTCCCTGAGTGACTCATGGTTACATCATAAAAACTCTGAACTGAGTTGTTCACCACTTTGAAAAATGTTTTATGGTACCTTCATCCACTTCCATTTTAAAAGTACTGTAATGTGCTTGGCAGAAAAATTACTCTTTATGACAAAATCATTGCACATTTCTCAACACTGGGTCTTAATTTAAAGAATCTGCAAGGTATGTGTAGTAACTGTTACTATGCATACCTGGCAGTTTCTTTAAATGAAGGGCCAGAGATGAGAAATACACAATGATTTCGTCATAAACAATAATTCTTCTGCCAAACACGTTACAATACTTTTGTGTGGCAGTGATATAAAAAGAAATGTGGTTAGTGTGAAGAACATAAAGGGTTTATGGAACAGCTTCCATTTTAGAGTGTACATTGTGCACTCTAAAAAGTAGATTCATTGAATGACACCTTCATATCCTTGATAGCACCCAATAATAGCCGAGATAAAGAAGGAAAAAGTTTTAGCGTAGCACTCCCTCACATCCTGCCTGCGTCAACAAACAGAATTAATCTGTACCGGGACTCTTGGAGACCTTCATGAGAAATCATCTCTTACAATTAAGAACCAGAGGAAACAATTAAAACCTCTTCAGTTCATCAATTATTTGTTCCTGGTTTCTCCACTCCAACCCTCGGCAGCACTAGGTAATTAAAGAACGACACGCTTCACTTCGCGTGGCAGATTTTACACTCTGAAGATGTTGAGTCAGCTCCAAAATATGGCATCTTCAGAGTGCATACTTCAAAAAAAAAAAAAAAAAGTCAGAGGATTTCACCACATGAATATGTAAGTTTTTGCACTGCGGCTTGCCTCTCTTGTCCGGGCATGCCTCCCATACCACTAGGTCAGAGTTTCACAGAAGGTGTAGCATATAGCCAAGAATCCAGACAGCACATTCCAAAAATTGACAGCAGGAAGGAGGAAGAATCATACTTGTTTTTTTTTCTCAGTTAGCAGATGTTTGATTCCAATCTTCAGTTATTCACTTCATCAACGTGTGTACCCTGGGCATACTGCGCCTATGACACCAGTCTGATTAGCTTCTTGTTTCACCAGCTGAGTGACTGACATTAAAAAAAGATCCATGGCCAAATCTCTGTAATGTATTAGCTACTGGTGAGTCTGCTAACCACACTGCATGCATTAAAACTGTAAAACTACCATTTCACTTCGGGGCTCACGTTGCATTGGCGCTCGTGATTAGAATAGTTTCCGATTAGTTGCTACACTTTATGAGTTGTTCGCCGAGTCGGCACTGCAGGTTTGCGGCTTCCAGCTGGTGAGATTCCATCTTGCTAATAAGGCCCCCATTAAATCTCAAACCTATTACACCAAGCCACACGTCAAGCTTAATAAAATTTCTATAACCCACGAGGCTATTCTTAAAGTAATGTGGTTTAAGCTATTTCTCTCAGCTATTAAAAAAACAGACAGTGCTGCATCTTCCAAGGTGAATCACTCCTGTCAGCAAAGAGACAGCAACTTTTGTTTTCTGTCATTTGGTTACATTTACTGTTTGGTTGCAGCGCAGATGAGTTGGAGAAGAGAAATGGGGTGATGTGTTTACTGCCATTTTAAGCACAGGCTGGGACCTGCGAGGCTGCCAGAGGTACAGCTGTTGGGTTGGGTAAACGAAAAGCTAAAAAGGCAATTGCATGAAATGAGAAAAAGAAAAGACTGTGTTGCCCTCCTGAACTACTCCTGTCAGCTATGTGATTCTAATCTCAAAAGCTTTTTAAATTGGAATCCCTTCCCAAGAAATCACCTCAGATAACTGCGGAGTGAAGATAACATAGCTCCCTCAACTTGACCATTGCAGACATGCTTCATGCATGCAGATGGGATACTGCTTTGAGATCAGGCATGTCAGAAAACTCACCGCATTTCCTTTTCGTTCCGCTTGTTCTCCCTAATCAGGTCATACATGGGGTCCTCATGGGCCTACATACACGCATGTATGCATTTTCACAGAGAGAGAGAGAGAGAGAGAGAGAGAGAGAGAGAGAGAGAGAGAGAGAGAGAGAGAGAGAGAGAGAGAGAGAGAGAGAGAGAGAGAGAGAGAGAGAGAGAGAGAGAGAGAGAGAGAGAGAGAGATGTCAGCACAGGGAAAGTTGACAACACCTCATCCATTAATGGATTACAAGACTTCAAGCACAAACCACTCAAATCAAATCAGCATTTCAGGGTACTTATGCAGTGTTATTACAATGATAAGGGCTTACAATCTATTTGTAACTTTTTCTTTCTTTCTTTTTTTAAACTTGGTTCCAAATGGAAGCTGAACAATGACCTTGATGCTACTACCAGAAGCAACATTTTACATCAGTTGACAAGAGATTCAAAATTAGATTTGAACTACAAGATAAGATGGAACCACACCAGTTCATCTACATGAGTAGTCTGGGTATAAACCATCGATGCACCAAAGTAACACAGAGTACTGAAGCATCAAAGTGCAATTGGAGCATCTGCAGGCCTTCTCTATTCAGATGCCAAAGTACCAAGAAATATGTGGGCTTTGTGACAGACATGTGTGTAGCGTGACACATTTAGAGAACTTTGACAAAAGGACACGCACCACCCTGAACTGCTCCAGTTTCTGGTTTCCCTTGATGAAGAACGGACACTCTCGATCTCCGGTCCTGTGTCCATAGCGTTTGCAGCGCCAACCTGTATGACACACACACACACACACACACACACACACACACAAAATCACACTGTGATGCTCCCTGGGAAAAGCCCATAAATGGTGATCTGCTAATAACAAATTAAACTTAAATGGCAGCACATATCTCTCTGGAAAATAAACTATTCAGTCCCTTCCCCGAACCCCCTCCCAACACCACCACCACACAGGGAATTATACAATAAAGGTAATTTTTCCCATTTTTTTTTCCTTCAATGCCCCAAACAAGCAATCTGGGAAGATGTCAGGAAATGCAAGATTCTCTCATTTTAAGGTATAAAATAACAAACACAATCAGCATTTTTTTCTCTGTATTGTCAGAAAAACATGTAATTCACAAAACAAAAACAAAACACATTGCACAACATTTTCAGGCAACACACGCTGAATTGAACAGCAGCGAATCTGCAAAGACAACACAGTGAAAAAAATGTGGTGAAGCCCATGTTTGTCAATGAGGACAGGGTGTTGACAGACCCTTGATTGTCCACTGGCATCACACTCATTGAAAAACATTGGCTAGGCTTACATTTTTCTTTTCTTTTTTTTTAAACCCATCTCCCCCTCCACTACCCTTAGCCACAACCCTCCCTTCAATAATCTGGATTCATTCTCCTCTTGACAATGCATGTCTCCACATTCCTATGAGGAACAACCACAGACTTGTGGAGTATGTTTGAATGCTCCCATGTCCAGCGCAATTGAAAACAGCGTGGGACCAGCGTGGGATCTACACCCAACAAACAATGAATGGCATTGTTCTCAGTGAAGCACACGGGTACTGGACTTACGTTATTTGTGTACCAACTACTCCGCACTCATTGCAGACCCAGCTGACAAGACCATGGCTGTTCCTTTTCAACATGCACACAAGTGACACCTTCTGGCCTGATTATGGTACTGACACATTCACTCTTACAACCTTGTCTGAGCCTGCAGGCCTATGTTCATTTCCTATTGTAGTGAACTGTTATCATAAAACAGTCACTAAAAGAAATCTGATTCCTCAGTAATACATAATATAAAGGAAAATTGGATACTGTCCAAGAAAGTTATTATATAATCTTTGGTTACAGACAGGAAATGGATACGTTAGAAGTAGCCAATTACAGTTCATTATTCATCTGACTTTTTGTCAAAATCAGCCATTTCTTTCCCACTTTCCTCTAGCTCTTTATCCAGTGTGTGTGCGCTCTAGGTCTAAATAGTCTACACACTCTGTACTAGTCCTCTGAACTCTGACCAGACCCTCGTTTTGTACAGAGGGTCTGGACATTCGGTAGTGAGATTCGATTGCTTACTTGAGGCGCATAAGTTTAAAAAGATTGGACCAACCACTGACTGATAGCTTGCCTTGACCGATTCACACTGCATTCACAACTCCTCCCTCTGTTCACTGATTGGACAGGTTAAAATGCCTCCTGAGACAATGAGCGCAATGGGATCAAATGCAGACTAACTTTAACACTGTAGGGAGATGATAATCAAGCGGAAGTGCTAGGAAGGCATGGCCAGGCTAGTGCCATACATTATTGGCCAGCCCTAATGTGAAATCTTTGTCTCAAACACTCAACTATCAACTGCTTTTGTCAGGATGGAGATGTCCCTTTCATGTGAAACATGAACTTTTGTTGCTGGTATTACTGAATAATGAAGCCTATTGTTGTGTTGTCTGTGTCAGTAATGTTTGTTTGCACTGATCACATAGACAGTGATAGATGATTTAAATGATTTACAAGCCAGAGCCACTTACACTGCATGACTTTTACTTCCTTCCCCAGGGGCATCCATAAGCCTTTGGTGGGGGCATGGGCTAGGAAGTCCCGTGCCTGTTCGTTGCCTGGGTCATCCGGGATGCAGTCCTCTGGTCGATCATCATGTTCCTGTAAAAGCCGGGCTGCTGTGTATTACTGAACACATCACTCCCCCAAGAAAGCTATTGCAGTAGCCTCTTTAGTGATGCCAGGGAGGCCGGAATGCAACTAACTTAATGTGCGAGACAGGCTGCAGCACTTTTAGCTATCTTGATTGAACGCAACGAACCTTTATAAGTCCAGGAGGTGGGTTTTCGTAGCTGTAAGGGGCGAAAGCAACAGATCAGTCACAAAACCTATAACATTCAATAACAATCGTTACAATTAGTTTAGGCCTGTGTTGTTAATAACCGTCATGGCCTTCAATGGAATTTAGCAAGCTAGCTCACTCATCATAAATTATTTATCATGACAGAACGTGCGCGAATGAAAACATAAACAATGCACTGCAAACAGAACTTTTCTTATCAATGAACGAGACTTACAAAGTCTCTACATGCTTGATTTTCTGCACTTCGAGATTAAGTTTTTTGGTATGTCGTCGGAGTTTATCTTCCTCGTGTTTTGATTCCTTATGTCTTTTAACGCTATGTTCTCTCCTCTCTTCATGCTCTCGAGATCGCTTCTTATGTGACATTGTAGCTAAATGTATCTTTATATCGAGACCTTATCAATTAACAACAGTAAATGCATGAGTTAAACAATATTGTGCTGTGATGTCCAAGCTAGCAAAAAATGAAATGCTAGATCAGTAGCTCGACTTCGCATTACTTCCGGCCTGCACATCATTTCAAAATTAAAGTCACTCTGCGCCAACAAATTTGTATGTAGAGGCAGTAACTTTGATACATAACATCCGCACTGTAGATAGGTAGAGGTAGGCATGTAGAACTCCACTCCTTGAATCATGCGTAATAATACTTAGCATTTTGTTTCGATGTACTTTTTATTAAAGGTAATGTAGTATGCCAGTCTGCAAATCATATGCTGTTTCCGAATTGGAATTGGCATCGTGCTACAGCCCCAGGCCACAGTACCACACACACTACTCCCCACCCACACCTCAGTGGGTGCTCTACCTGAATGGCTCAAAGTTAGAGGCAGTTTTGTCCCAGTACACAGTTATTTTTCACGTACTAAATATTACACACTGCTTTCTGCAGAGATCGGTCTACAAGTAGGTACAAGTAGTAGGCGATTTTGGAAACAGCAAGTGTCATTGCAGGACCTTTAACTTATGTCAGGTGTGGCTTTTCACGTTTCTAAGTGTTGATAGAGATGAGGTTACGAACTGTTTTTGCTGCATCTCTGAACAAGTAATAATCAACAAGACAGAGAATATTATGACAACATTTTATTATCTTTTTAATTGGGGTGAAATTACTACAGTGGAACAGCAACAAAGTTATACAAAGTCAAATATGACTGCATTGGAGTCATAATGGCCGCTTTACTAAACCACTGGAAGTGTGATAAAAGACAGAGTAAGGATTCCTCTAACCAAAGTATTAACTGCAGAAAAGCCTGACTTTGGTCTTTGCTTCAAAAATGAACTTGCATAATTGCGTGTAAACATTTTACCCACTTTCATCTTTTCTGTGATACCAGCACTCCTGTATGAAAGATTATTTTATTACAAAAGAGTGGCGATGTGATTTTAATAACATACAAAAATACAAACACCGCCATGGATATCTACCATATTTTTTTTCACTCACAAAAATGAAGTAAAAAAAGTCATCATAGTCATACATATGTTAGCGACACAAGACAAACAAGTGACCCATCACCTGTTTGATGCTTTTTTAACAAAAACATACTGTAGAGTAAGAAAAAAAGTATTAGCTCATATTGTAATTCAGGGTTCCCTTCTAATTTGATAGCACCGTTATGAGGAGGAAACCAAAACCACCCCACTCGACAAGAGAAAGGGGTGGCAAGAAAGGGCCTGCAGAGGCTGGAATCCTCTCCAAGAGAAGCCTGAAGAAGCAGGCCACTTTGTATTAGCATTACACTTAGCTGTTAGCCTTAGTATAGCCCTTGGAGATACAGGAAATGGTACATGAACCTCAGAATTTATGCTGCTCTAGCCAGCAGGAGGAGCTACAGGTCCTTCAAACAGGTGACCCCCATCTCCTTTTCAACAACTCCCTACATTCCCCGTCGTCTCTCCTTATGGCCTGGTGCAGGGAAGAAATTTTAAATAGGCTAGAGGCCTGTCAATAAGGTTTCAACAGGTATGGCAGATGCTGCAACACTTTCAGAGCGCTGACAGAAAGTCTTTCAGGCCCCCCTTCTTGGTCTTGGGGCTGTCTTCCAGCATCAGGAGCTTCTTGAGCCGTGAGAAAGCTGACTTCTTCACGCTGTTCGACTTTGAAGAGCTGGTGGAGTCGGATGACACTGTCCTAGTGACAGAACACAGAAGTGACAAAAAAGTAGCACTCAAAAAGATGTTTTCAAATATCTTTTGCGTTGAAAATGTCTTCCTTCGGTTAGTTTTTAAAGCACTCAGTAGCTGACTTTACAAAATGGCCTTACCTTGGAGTGCTAAGAGGAGTTTTCTGACTTGAAGCCGAGCTAGGAGTAGACACACTTCCTTTGTTGGCAGACTGTGGGCTCTTGCGCTTCCCTGCATTTCTTGAAGTGTTCGGGTTCTTCCCCAGAGTTGTGAGAAAGTCCCGGTTTGGTCCAGCTCTTCTGGAGGTCTTACTGCACGCGTGGCAGGTGGCCATCTGTAAGACAGAATCATCACAGGTGATTAGAAAGATCATTCACTTTCAGGGAAGGTGATCTTCACTCATACGATTTATGGTGACAATTGTAAGAAACCAATTACTGCTGAATTTTACTGAAAGTTATGGAACTCAATTTACCACAGATTTACCTCATTAGAGGAATTAGAGGAGGTAAAGAAGTCCAAAAGACTCTTTGAGGAACCATCTCCCAAATGAATGTACTTAAAACCCATAATAAATGTGTCCGTTTCACTGTTGGAATCACAAACAGGGCAGCGGCTTGTAATTTGGCTAATACTCTAGGCTTCTCATCCTGAGTATGTGCGCTGAAAAACGAAACCCAGGGGCGCCGATAGACAAAACTTAAGTCAAGAGAACAGCCAAGAGCAAGAGGCGAAGAGTTGATGATGCCACACACACACTCCACATCTCTAGGCCCGAGTTTGCCACGCTAGCGGTGACAAGCATCTAAAACAAGTCGCCACAGCAGGGTCATGTGTGTGAGGCTGACAGCGACATTGGTGGGGGTGGGGAGGGGTGCGAGAGGGAAAGGAGGAAGATATGCTGCCGCTGTCATTCTGCCCAGAAACTATAGGAGGGGGATTCACAGCGTCACAACGGGTGGCACATTTTCTTTGATCCTGCAGCCAAAACAATACGGGATGTGCGTGGTTCCACATTATTTCTTGATTCTTAAAACCCTTAGCATTTCAAGTCTACCAGTAAATGTAAACAAACACATGCACACACACACATAGACAGTAAAGCCAAACAGGACTATAAGATAGCAGCAAACTCAAAAACTCAAGTCTGACACACAAGCTGAGCTATTTATTACAAAATGGCAAAAAAATAGCAGGTCCAGATTCCTCTTCTCAAAATTCACTTTCTTCATGAAGACTGGGTCTCAATCTTAGAGATGACCCACTGGTGATGGTATGAGGCCTCTGTAACGACTCCCTAAGTGCCATAAAGGTAAAGAGTGGCTGGTTTTATGAGTCCCCCTATAAACAGCATACCTTGTGCCTTGTGCTGTTGTTAAAGTGGAAGCTAAGGCATATGCTTTGCAGGAACGCACCACAAGGACTCCACATAGCTTCACTCGGATTATCCCCCCCACCTCTTACTTAACCGCTGAACCCTCACAATGGTCTGCAAAGTGCTTCTCCCATAACCCCCCAAATGAAATGTGCAAAGTAATTAAACACAAAGCAGTTGCTAATGAATAGCAATTATGCGGGCACAAGAAGGTGACAGTTGCTGTAACTCACCGAAACAAAGGTAGCCATGTTTGACAGTCTGACAGGTGGTCGAGTGTGTGTGCGAGTCTCAGATGGTCGCTTCTTTTCTCTTCCCGTGGGGACTGAGTTCTATGTTTACTACAGCTGGGAGGGAATGTGAGCAGTGTTATAAGGCACTGCCTGTCAGACGAAACATCCGCTCGACCAATCAATAACTGGCCAGGGCGGAGCCAGTTGGCTCCAGTCTAAACTGTCACTGGCCCATTTTTACACATCTGCCCTGCCAGCTCTGACGACTCTAAGCCACAACTGAATTCCAGAGGAACCTGGAATGGTTCCGTATCAGTGTTCATTGTCCATGCATTCACTGAGTAGCTAGCCCATTATGGA
Source organism: Tenualosa thibaudeaui (assembly GCA_027481765.1). Taxonomy (NCBI): domain Eukaryota; kingdom Metazoa; phylum Chordata; class Actinopteri; order Clupeiformes; family Clupeidae; genus Tenualosa; species Tenualosa thibaudeaui. The sequence continues at coordinate 7,726,754 of JAIFZK010000011.1, forward strand.
GAAAATGAAACATGTGATATAAGGTCACCTGAATACATGAACTTACTTCCCACTGTTAGGTAAGGTGGCCCAGAGAGGTGGTCCAATAATGTACTGCCATGGGCTAAAACAATTGATTGGCTGAAATGCAGGGTATTCCCTGGAAAGTATTGACTTGTTTTTGGGTTGCAAATGCCTTCTATCTAGGATTGCAGTTGAAAGCAATGAGATGATGAAATGCCAAGAGGCACTTTCTCTCGATGTATACAAAAATTGTTTTCATTGTTTCTTTTTTGTTGATGTTGTTTATTTATTCCCCCAATGGGCATTTTTATCAAATGGAATTCCTAACTTGCAGAAGGTAATGAATTTCCCAATTTCTCTATTTAATAAAGGAAAGAAGAGGGAAGAGATGGAAAGGAAAAGGAAAGAACGGGAGAAAGAAAGGGGAACACTTTCCTCTAAAGATACAAGGTGCTCAAAGATACAGATTTGCAATCATTTGATTTTTTTCCTATAACAGCACTCACATTATAGTTGTCTGATGAGGTTTTACATTTACATTTATGCATTTAGCAGATGCTTTTATTCAAAGCGACTTACAAAAGAGGATAACACAATGAAAGAAGCTAACACAATGAAAAAAGCTAACAAAGAGTGCATATTGCTAACATAAAAAATGCAGTATTTTAAGTTGAAAGTGCAATAGTGTAATAAAAGTGCAGTATAAAAGAAAGGTATAAGAGGTTAAGTGCATTCTCAGAATTCAAGTCAGGAGATATTCTTGGAAGAGCTGGGTCTTCAAGAGTTTCTTGAAGGTGGAGAGGGTATCTGTTGATCTGGTAGCACTTGGAAGGTCATTCCACCAGCGTAAGAGGACCATTTGCTGTCGGGATGCATCGTTCGATCGGCAGGTGATCGAAATCAGCCACTTTTCACCAGCGTTCAGATGGCCAAACCAGAACATTCTGATTTTATGCCAGTCAAATGCATATGTGCAGCGCTTCATTAATGTCGCACAACATCAGCAGCACAGATGCATGCACATGTTGAACAAGTGCAGGCTAACCTACAACAGTGATCATCCAATTCTGGCTGGCCTGCAGAGGCTATCAGAGACGAAGAAATATTTTTTTCTGTAACCAGTGCTCCCGAATGATAGCAAATCGCAAGTGTAGGGCTATTACACATTGACTGTTTCCTTTCACTGACTGTTGAGTTTGTTGTGTTTAAAAATAAGAAAACTAAGCCGCTGTTGGGACTGTATAAAGCAAATGCAACTTGAAAAGAGAGAAAAGTTTTAGTTTTCAGATTTGAGTTTGGGGCCATGATGTGAGACTGAATCAAAATTGTAGGGCTTATAGGCTATGTTACTGATGGCTGCAAGGCAGTTTAAATTGGCTATGTGGAGGAGGTGGGCTTCTCGTCTAGAATCTTATTTGACTGTAGCTTAATTAAAAAAAAAAAAGAACTAAATTATTGACTTTGATTGACTGTTGCTTTATCTGGAAAAAAAGAAAAAAAGAAAAAAATATATACACACACACACATACATACATTCACTATGTAATACTTGGACAGAGCAAATTGCATGCAGTAAAGTAGGCTATTGTGCTTTAAAGTAGAAATCCAATATTTTTGACACAGTTCACTAAGGCTTGCCTTAAGTTTAGACTACCATGTCTTGTGTTGAAAATTAATTTCTGGTTGTAAAATGGATTTATGCATGGAAGATGTAGGCCTAATAACCAGAATCTAAATTAGGCCTGTGGAATTCATTGCAGTCTTCATGACCAGAGGTTGTTTATGTTTCTGGTTCTGCTATTTATCGGCAGCTCAAACTCCATGAAAACTCGGAAAATTGGTATGGGCTCAAACAATTGCACTCAGTGCATCTTTAATTTGCTGTACTGAGCTGTGAGTGCAACTGTTTTCTGACTGCAACAATGTGGTAACAGTATGATATGAACTTCATATAACTAAATAAATATTTTATTAAATTATGTTATATCGTAACTCCCCATTTCTCCACAGCACACTAGGCCCTGTAAACATTGCTCAAATGTGTGTGCGTGTAATCATTTATCAAAAAAGCCTACAACAACTAAAAAAATCCCTATGAAAACTAATATTGCCTAAAAGTTCTGCACCAGAGATGACCATTACTGCACAGCTGAGAAAAATGACTTGGATTCATATTAAAAGCATAGATGCTATCTAAAGCCACAAACTCGGAGGTACCCACGGCCTATTGTTAGATGGAGAACCCCAGTCTGAAAATAAAGACTCTAGCTCACACCGATAACAATCGCTCTATAAAAAACTCAATACAAACACAGGTGCTCTCGCTTTATGATTAAGCTCTGTGGCTCAGTGTGTGTGTGTGTGTGTGCATGCGTGTGTATATGTGTGCGTGTGTGTGTGTCTCAGATTGTGTATGGAGTTGCCCTCTTACTGGGAGATAAACATAGTTAAAGTGAATGAGGGGGTATTATGAACATCATCTGATACTGACAGAGGATGTTTTGGAGAGCGGTCACCTCTGATGACTGGACTGTGTGAGAAAGAGGTGCTTTCTTTAGCTTTGAAATGCAATGAGGCAAGGCCATGGAGCCACAAATTAGTTAAATTACTGCCGTGGACGTAAATCCAGCCCCCTCTTCCAAAATACACACAAACAAGGCTATCAGTGTATCGATAGCACATTCATGTCATGGTGTCAAGAAGTGGACTGCCGCATACATACACATAGACATACACACGTACACACAGCAACACTTAACCTTAAGTAGATCATGTGCATCTTCTCTGTTTACCTTAATCCTGGCAGTGCTATCTGATAGCATCTAATATAGGGCACGTGATTTGGGTGCTCGCCTAAATCTGGGCTGTCAGCATTTATCACCCTTTCTCACAGAGATGTACTGCAACAGTGCCAGGAGGGAGATTGATGCAATCAGCCAATAACATCTGTTCAGTAAGGGTGTGGGTGTGTGTGGGTGTGTGTGTGTCTGTGTGTTGGGTGGTGGGGTGGAGGCAAAGGCAGACAGGGAGCTCAGGGAGCTTGGCTTTTCAAAAAGAAAGTGTCTTAATAGGAATGTTTAATAGGAATGCTTGCTCCTGAATGTCAGGTTTGTCAAAAAAATAAAACAAAGCACAATACACAATAATAACATCAAAAATAAATTAAACATAATGCTTCTTCTTACTTCTAATTTGGCTGAAGCCATTGTAAAAGTTGATACTTAACACAATAATGTATGTGTGTGCCAAAAAATAAGGCAGTGATATTGGAGCGGATTACATGCAGGCTAGGTTATGAAGTGATTGAGTTTTTAAGGTCAAAGACACACTTGGGAGGGGGCGCAGTAATGCCGGGGGGTCTTGGCACGGCAGTAAACATGAAACACACCAGCGAGACAGAAGAGCTACTTTTCGCTTAGACCACACACAAACACACAAGCATGCACGCACACACTCACAGTTCAATCCATCAGTTGTGCTCATAGTTATATATGAATAGGCCATGGTCTTAAAATATGCCCACCTTCCTTTCCAACCCCCGCAACTCAACCAAAACAACCAGATAAAGCTGGATCAGGTGACCTTATTGCAGAAAGCTGCCATCATCACACACTGGTACACTTGCTCCAATAAGCATGACCGATCCATGTCTCTCACTCATCGATCCATCCATATGTAGAGAAACGTCAACAAACAACCAGCAAAAAACAACTCCTAGCCTATTTCCATCTGTAATCCCCCGTCTCTCCCTCTCTCTCTCTTTCTTCTCTCCTGTCTGTCTCCTTACTGGATTAGAGAGGTTGTAGTCTGCAGTGCAGCAGGAGGCAGATTAGTTTACGCTGATATGTAGCAAAATTCAGGTTTAGGAACATTTCATATAGATCTTTACATATGTATGTTACTTCACATCTACAGACTTCATAGTCCTCAAAACCAACTTTTCCAATTTTTTCCCCCAAAGTGGACAAGCCCTAAATCCAAGATGGCAGATATGTCATAATAATTTGCTTATAAACAGTCATGTTTAGTGACTATACAAAATGCTCATAATAATTACAAGAAATTATCATAATGATTATGATCAGTATTGAAGATTAGTTAATGATTAGCTATTAACCTATTATTAATTAATACATTAATAAATTTAAAATTATTCATGCTTTCACTTTTATTTTTTTCTTTGGTGGATGGTTATTCTTTCCCCAAACTTAACTGTAGCCAGCTGGTTGACAGCTGCGCAATAATTGCGGGTTTTAGGGTTTTAGTTCACGCTCTAGCGCACTGGGCTCCCAGTCCGTTGTGCTGCGTGTCGCAGGTTCAAGCCCAGGCGTGTGCGGGGTTGGACCATACAGGACGACACAGGTTGCGCTTGGGCTTGGAAGTTTGAGGGGAAGTTGGAACTATTTGCTGGGCTTGCAGTCACCAGTGCATTATGCACTACAAATGCACTGCATTTTCAAATCAAACTGAATCTTGGTTTGGATTCTCAATCACTCAATCTCTTAATTGAGAATGCATCTGATTATAACCATGGGACTTCCAACTCACACTCAGCACAGATGTTCTAGAGGTCACTTGATTTTGAAACTCCATATACAGTATGTCTATTAGCATCTACTAATTTCAGCCTGCACAGATCATCAGAAAATCTCCTGGAGTGCTAAGTAGTGAGGAAACTGGACTTGAAGACATTTTGCCTCTAATCCAAAAGACCCAGGGAATATACCTAGAGTGGGGTGACACTGGAGGTGATGTGGTGACTTGTTGCCCACACCCTTTGTCATGTTACCTGGGATGATATGAACTTAGGCGTGAACTTGAGTGAGAGTTGATAAGGTCACGACAACTTGAGGTATGAAAACCACAGTGAAGAGTGGTTCCATTTCCTATGATGGAATCTCAAGGCAGCATTGTAGACAGCAAAAAGATGATGAAGCCCCCCACCCCTGTTCCATGATGGATGTTCCAGGTGAACATAGATGGCCTCCTTCACTCCTCTCTCAAACCACCTATCTTCTCTGTGCAAAATGTGGACATTTGTATCTTCCAAGGAATGCCTTTGAGTGCTGTCCTGGTGAAGTGGCCTTTCTGTGCTGTGCCATGTGTTTGCTTTACTTCCACAATATACATATCTAAGTACTCTTCACTACACTGCATAAACAAAATAGTTAAACTTGTGTCTTGTAGTTTTGACCTTGGGATAGATGAAGTGTACTGTAATGTATTTACTGCTGTATTTACAGAAAATCCTCCTTAGTTTTGCAGACAGTCCAGCCACATAGGGGATAACCATGTGGCTTCTCCTGTTGCTTTGCTTGGCACAGGTTGGTGTTTTGGTTACTTTCTCCTGTTACTTCCCTGGCTTGATGAAGACCTAGTTGGGGTTGCCACAGGTTCTAAGTGCCTGTTTGGTGTGGATATTCCTTTTCATTTCCCTCTGTCTTGAAGTGGATGCTCTCAGCCTGATGTTGTATGGTCCATATTTTTGTGTTCTGGCGGGTCACTCAAAACAATATGCAGGTTGGTCTGTTTGGCTTTGCAGCCTCTGGAGCCTGTCCTACTCACCAGTTGCTAGTACATAGCTCTTCTGGTGTTCTTGCCAATTCCTTTCTAGGCTCTGCTTATGTGTTGTCTTATGCAGCCCCTCATATAATCTGCTATCCATCTGAGATTCTGTGTTATACACAAGCAGGTTATTGGCCTGGTTTTGGCTCAATTCCATCCCTGAGCAACTGGTTCATTTGCAAGGCCAGACACTCACACATAGCCAGTTTAACCAGTAGCCATGCACCATGTCAGCCCTGGTGCAGTGCGGTTCTTCATGCTTTTGTGTAAATTCCTGCCACTGTGATGGTCACTTGATCTTGTTCAGGAAAGTGTCAGTTCTTAGTTCCACTAGTGGTTTTATGGTATTCATCTGCACCGCGTGCATTGGTTATTCCACCTACACTTTATACCCACTCCCATATGATCTTCTGGTACTATTCATTCTCAGGTCTTGGGAGGTGCTGGTTGGTGTTGGTACTACCTTGTTGTTGAGAGTTCACCCTGCCTGCTCAGATAGCTGAGAGCTTTGAATTTATTCTCATGATTTCTATTTCCTTACTGTATTTTTGCAATGTATGTATGTATTTCACTTCTACAGACCTCATAGTCCTCGAAGTGGACAAGCCCTAAATCCAAGATGGCGGATATGTCATAATAATTTGCTTATAAACAATCATGTTTAGTGACTATACAAAATGCTCATAATAATAACAAGAAATCACCATGATGATTTTGATCAGTATTGATGATTAATTAATGATTAGCTATTAACCAATTATTTTGTAAATTTCTGCCACTGTTTCAGAGCTTCAAATTTATTCTCATGACTTCTATTTCCTGACTGTATCTCTTCAAAAACTGTGAGTCTCCAAAGCCTCACGTGTTGACAGTTTGTCACACTTCTTGGGTAATCTTGTCTTACTGTTGTACAACTGACAGCAATTCCTTCCTTCCAATTCACTTCAATGTTACTTTGATACTGTCTTCCTGGCATCTCGATTCACTGTTACTGTGGAGTATATTATGATAACAGCTAGTGGAGTGGAAGTTGCTGTCTCTTGACTGTTTCCGAAATGCTTTAGCACTGTTATAGTATTTTTTTCGTACCATTAGGTCTATGGTGAATGCTATGTTGAATTCTACAAATGGATAATAAATGTCTTGGAAACAGTCTAACCAACATGCCTAACTAATGAGCACTATATACAATGAGCACTGTACAATAATACTATATGCCATTTTTTTATTTTTCTGTATATTGTCTGCCATTTTAGATTTTGCTACTGAACATGAGGAAAACATCTGTATCTGTATGAACTGTTTCCTAAAATGACACATCAGATTACTCCACAGAAAAGGCAGAGACTGATCTATATTTGCACTGATTTTATTACCTCTACTCAGAATGCTACCTCCACCACACTGTATGCTGCTTGCCACTTTGTACTCATGTCTGTCTGTTTTATTGTCTGTCGGTCTGGGTACTCAGTGGGTTTACATAGGTGTTTTTATTTTTTCTTTCATTGCATAGTAGTTTTATATACTAGTTTTTGTATAGGACTTATTTATACTTGTAGTAGTTTTGCAGAGGACATATTTATACTTTGCGCTGTGTGCACTTTTAAGGAGTTGCTTTAAATCTCATTATACTGTCTATAATGACAATAAAGGCTTTCTATTCTATTCTATGATGATGGCGACTGAGTTGTAATAACTGCTGCTGTCTTTCCCAGATGTGTTCCTGTTTTGCTGCAGATGTTTTACAGCTGGTTGTAGGTTTGCAGCTGTTGAAGTTTAGATTTTTGGGTGAGATGAGACCTGGTTGCAGGACTTGATGGCATTTTTATTCCATTATATGGTGGACACCAGGATTTATTTTGACCATAGATGAAATAAATTTGACAGTCTATTTCTCATATGTTCGACTAACTGGGAGTCTATTTAACGTAAATATTACAATTACAAGACAGAAAGATGAGTCTATAGAACCAAAAAAAGGTAAAATTCATAATTTTTGTTATTTTTCTAAATATACTGTTGGCCATCTTGGATTTTGTCACTAAACATGGACAAAGAAAATTGGAAACAGGTTGTTTTGTATTATGTGGGGTCCTAGAAAGTATAAAAACATCAACTGCAAAAATCTATATGACATGTTCTTAAAATTGCATATCAGCATAAACTAGCTTGCAGTGTCTGGGTGATAGCTGTCTAAGTTTAGACCACACCGCACAAAGAGAAATAAGACTGCGCCATCTGATAGCTCGCCCTCAAAAAGTATGTCACTGCGAGAGCAAAACACCACCACATGCTCCTTCTTTGAAGTGGAGATAAAATGCTTTTATTAAAACATGATGACATGCTGCCTTGTTTATTGATGGAGAAGTTTCATTTAATTTGACTTTCAAAGTATGTTGTTCTGTTGTGGGAGCAATGTGTAATTTTTTGGGGATTTTCTTTTTTCTCACAACATTTCCTTTTGTGTAGTATGGTGTAGTATGGTGTGGTGTAGTGCAGTCTAGGTTAATTTGGAATTCCATCTCTGTAGTGTTTATATAATAAGAGCTGGTGCACCCTGAAACCCAAGCAGAAGAAGCAGTGAGACTGGCATGTGGTGTTCAGCTATGCTCAAGAGGAACGTGACCAAGAAAGGCCCATGGCAAGACATGTGGATGAGGGGCTGAGGAAAAACAGGCCACCACCAAAAACACATACACACATGCATGCAGAAAAACACATGCACATGCACACACACATACACATGCAGAACACACACACATACACATGCAGAACACACACACACACACAAGGACTGGGGATTTTGACACTACAAGATCTTCCTGCAGAATGGAAACAGAGACAGCGTCTAATGGCAGTCAATACAACAGCTGGAGACAAAGATGGAGAGTGGACCTCATCACGGGCAACAGTTTACTAAAAATTCACTCAACGACACAAGCATTGGTCAAGAATAGCTCTACTAATCCTTGCGGCTCGGTGCACTTCCTATATTTACATGAAAGCATGTATGTGAATATGTTGAGTGTGTACGTGTGTGTGTGTGTGTGTGTGCTTGTGGGGCTTTGTCTGGCCTGATGACAAAGCCATTAACCCAACTTGCAGCTGGCTGTTGTGATGGGCAGAATTGCTTAAAATAACTTTCTAAAGGCCTGGCAGAGGGCCGCACGTGCTCCACCTCAGCTATCCCGAGTACATGTAGCAAATCCGAGTGGTAAGACAGGGAGGAGTCCCAGGGGCTCAAGGTTATTACTGCACCCCCTGCCTGCCACCCCCCCCCCCCCAACACATACACACACACACACACACACACACACACACACACACACACTGGAAACTGCCTCCATCGCCACATTCGCACCCACCCACGTCCATCCCACAGCCACTCTTTCTCGGGCCCTAATGCCATCAGTCAACGCACACAGCGTGAAGCCTGCATTGGATGGACATGTTAAATCTCTAAACTTTCCGCTTGCTGATAAAAAGAGCAAAACAAACCAAGGCCCAAGGGTTGTTCCATTTCCATCCGCTGTCAGCTTCTCTGTCAATTCCATTCCTCTTTACTTATGAGCCAGGTGGCCAATATGACAGGTATAACACCACCAGACAGAGGGAAAAGTTTGTGTGTGTGTGTGTAGGGGGGGGGGGGGTGCTATGGGGGTAGGGGGTGGATATTCAGTTTCTATTTTCGCTGCTCACTGCACATAGCTCCCGTATCACACCGTGGTTAGTGAGGACTGGCGAACAATGTCTGATGCAGTGCAGCAGGCACTGAGGTACCCAATTTAAAAATGTCCCCCTTGGGCAAGGCATGAGAAATTATAGACATTAGGTGGAGAGATTATCCAACTGTAAACTGCTGATATGCTGGATAAGCTATTACTGAGGAGGAATAGAGAGTTTGTGTGAGTGTGTTTGTGTGTATGAGAGACAGAGAGAGAGAGAGAAAGAGAAAGACAGAAAGGTAGAAAGAGTGTGTCCTTGTGTGCAAGCATGCATGCACCTGTGAATGTGTGTGTGTGTGTCTGTGGTTGTGTGTGTTTAGAGAGACAGAAAGGGAGAGAAAGTGTGTGTGCCACTGTTCTATTAATGCATTTGCCATGTCAGCACCTTGCTGAAGCAGAACATACAGCCTCCAGTAAATTACCTACACATATTTAGCATAACATATATATATCCTACATATATGGGGGCAATTCTGGCATGGTAACATTTTCACACTTGCGCCAACATTGCTTAAAACCCCAGAGCCTCCCTCATTGCTCTAGCCTGGTCATAAAATCGGCCCCTATTCAGGGTAATGAAACATTTTGTAGTGAGAAATGATTGCTTGCTGGAGGTGTTGAAGTTTAAAATGATTGGATCAGCCCTTGACTGATAGCCTGCCTTGACTGATAGCATTCTAGCTCAGTGTTAACAACTCCTCCGCCCTGTTTGCTGATTGGATGCAGTAAAAAATGCATCCGGAGACAACAGGCTCAATGGGATCAAATTCAAACTAGTACTGTAGGGTGATGATAATGGAGTGGAGGTGCGAATGAAGGCATGGCCAGGCTATCATTGCTCTGCTTGTCAGAATGATTTCCGATTCACAACGTGGGCATTCGCAACGAGCAGCAGAGGCCAGCTGGTCACCGTCATCGTAAAGATGCAAAGGGCCGAGACTCATGACCCCAGACACATGAATAGTCACGGTCGAGTCTGAGATTACTGCTGCCCGATCCCTGAGTTTAAGCACTCCCATACTGAGGTAGGGTACACTAGGCCCTAAGCCTTGAGCCCTCCCAAGATTTAAATGCATAATCTGGAGTGAATCAACCTCTAGCCCTGTTGTTTCATGTTGCTTCATGTGCTGTGTGTAGGTATGGGAATGACAGAATCTGATGCAACGTAAACCAAATAATAAAGGTAGGTAAAAAAGGTAGTCAATGCTAACTGATGAGGCCGAGGAGGCTTCGTTTTCTTATTCCCCATCTGTTAGCTTCAGCAGGCAGTTCGCAAATTCAGTTTACGTCATACCAAATCCTGTTGTTCTTCTTACCCATCAACAGCACTCGGGAGCATCACAGAACATGGATATGAGCTCATTGACTCCTGACATTTCCTTTAATTGCCGTGAATCTACTTCGTGCATGGCCGCGCCATGCTTATTAAGTGTTTAGGGCTTAGGGGACACAGAGATGCCATTGTCAGCCAATGTCTTAAACTGGGGAAATCATCATACATTTACCCACATACATACAGTACATACACCACACACAAATGCTGGCTGGAATTATACAAATTATGTAAAAAATGATATATGGAATTTACATGGTCCCCTTGCATGCAAATTGTCATGCAGATACATGACAGATACAAATCAAATCTTCCATGTATAGGCACACTTGTGCACCCGCACACAGTTCCTCTGGCAGATGTTCCACTTCACACGACACACTTTTTGACTCTAGTCTCTGTGCTCTGCAGACGTACAGACTTCTGATTAAGCAGCGCCTGGTCTTGGTCATCAATCTGTCCAAGGTGTCTTTTTGGTGACAGGAGCTTATGGCGTGTCAGCAGGTGTCTAACCCACTGAATGTAAGGACAGCTAAAAATAGCATTCCACAATTAGCAAGCATATCGTTAACCTACGCCATCTCATTATCGTCCTCAGAAATGTACACATACACACACACAAGCACTTTTGTAAAAATAAAAAATAAATAAATTGAAAAAAAAAAGACATGAATGTTGAAGACTAGAAGAAGGTGAGTGCAGCAGCAAATAGTGTGTGTGTAGAATGATTGACAGCACAAGCAGATCTGCTGTTTATGAAAGCTCATAGTGCAGAAGGCCCTCCCACCATATGGGTAGTACATTATTTTAATGGCCAAAAAAGCACTTGCCACAGTTAATGATCTGTCAGATGAGAGTCTGTCTGCCAACATAAATGATTCAGAGAGAAAGCAGAGGCAACAGATCAAGGTGGATATATTGTGTGTGTGTGTGTGTGTGTGTGTGTGTGTGTGTGTGTGTGTGTGAGAGAGAGCGTATGATTTAATCAATCAATTCAGCCACTATTCAGCCAGTCTATTTCTTTGCTTTCCTTGACTTCTAGGTATTTTTTGCTTCTGCAATGAAAGGTTATTACAAACGGAAAACTCGTTATCATCCTCACATCCTAGCATTCTCGTTATCTGCACACACATATTCCTATTCCCTTTTCACTTGCCAAGAACCACGTCAAATGAATGAGAACAGTGTTGATGATGGTTATTGCACCATCTCAAGCACATGTGCCAGCCAATGGATGCATGTAACATCCTGCAGCCCATTCTATTTATTATTTCCCCTCGTGGCCTTTGATAGAGATGCGCAGCAGGAGAAACAGCTCCTAAATGCAGAGCGTCGCAAGTTTGAAAAATATGACAAATAAGGCGCTGCAGGAGCAAGACTGGCACTGCGTCTGTGACGACTACCTAATTATGACCTTAGTTTTGCCAAGTAAGGTAGGAGAGGTGAAGTAAACACTGAAGTGTCCAGATCCAAGATCTGATGTCATTTAACAGGACGGCACAACTCTGCCCTTCCTTCTAGGGAAGAAACTCTGAGCCTGAAGCCCTATAACTGTAGCACATCCAGCTGGGGAGCAGAGATGTGGCCGTCAGCCCATATCAATGGTATTTTTCCGCTCTCTGCTCACGGCATCATGGTAAAAGCCCCTTTGTGTCCACATGGCTGCCCAGACAGACCAGTGGCCTTAGTGAGTGCTAGGGGCCACACTGGTCGCTACCAGGCAGCTCATCAATGATGATGTGAGCCACATATCGAGCTGACGCTAAACTGGCATGATAAGTTTGGGCAAAGCGTCCGGAACATGCTGTGATCACTGGTGAGTGGCTGGCTGGCAAAGGTGGCACAAGGTTTCTCTGGGTGGCTGACACACAGCAAATGGCAAACCTTCGCCCTTGCTAATACCTCTAAAATTCTGCAACCCGATTGTTTTTTTTTTCCAAGTGCAGGTCTACGGATGTGACACTATGATTTGTGTGTGTATGTGAAAGCAGGGGGGTACTATATAAACACTACATAAACAAGAACAAGTACATTCATCTCTTGCAGCTATTGGCAAACTGAACACATGTTAAAATGCCCAATCCATGCTCTGTAAGCAACAGTAAGTGACAACACAGTCTGCTTGTGTATGAGCTGTATGTGCCCAGTACTCACCAGACAGCTGGATGATCTCCTGAACCTACGCAAGGCATCTTTCTCCTCCAGGCTGAGCTTATGGCCCTTGGCCTCCCTACACAGCAACCTCTGCAGCCGGGCCGAGGGTCTACGTTTGGGACGCAGCCGCACCCAGTGGTTGTCTGGCTCTCGCCACTGGAAGCAGAATGGACACAGCGCATCGATGGACGACGCATCATCTGAGGGAAAAGAGAGAGGAGACCAAACAAACCGTGTTACTCTTCAGAAAACAATGCAACAATTACGGTTTGCATCCATGGCCTTTCCTTAGAAGGGTGCTACTAGCTGAAACCCATCTAAGCCCTGACCCCTCTAAGACTTAACTAGCATGACTGTGGTGGTTAAAGTGAGCCCCACCGCACCTCCCACCCACCCACACACACACACACACACACACACACACACACACACACACACACTGTAAAATGCTTTGGCTACTAGATAAAGTGTGCATAACCATGCATAACATGCATAGGCTTCTGTTTTGTTGTTGCTGTTGTGTTTTCAGGTTTGGGCCGAAGCTGCATGTGGTGTACTGATAAACAAAACCTGACAACTATCAAATGATAACAGTGCATCACACAAGACAACAGCTGACGGAGGAGAGAGCTGTATTTTTTAACAGAGTGACCTCAGTAGGGTGTAGCTATCTACAGTCAAGTCTAGTCTCTGCCAACTACAAAACTACACAAACCACAACTGAGGGCACTGATCTATTCTGAGGTTCTGAGGTGCTCAAATCTGACAGTGTTGGTGGGGGGGTGGGGGAGTGGGATGGGATCAAATGGGATGGAAGCATTTCCAACAGGATATCATAGTGGACTGGCTGTCTGCTGCCTGCTCCTGTCAGTAGCTCCAGGCCTGGGAGAAGGGCCAGACAGCCCTGAATTTTAACAGACCGGCCTGTGAGGTCTCCCAGCTGACCTAATGGGATTAGTGGAGGATTTCTGACTTTTTTTTTCTTTGTTAAAATAGAAACAGTCCTCTGCACCAAATCACACATACACAAACATAACCACACACACACACAAATCTTGACACCTTCCTCACTGACAGTCCAGTATTTTGTCTCTTCAAGCCAATGTTGGTCAAAACTACTACTTCTCAAGAAATCCGGAGTGATTCAGTCCAGAGCCCTTTTGTTCTAGGTCACCGTGTGCTGTAAAAAAGAATCAGAAAATTTGATGCAATATAGACCAAATAACAAGCCGGCAGTTAACAGTAACTGAATGGGGCATAGGAAACTGAAAGTATGTTACTGTGCCCCATTCAGTTACTGTTAGCTGACGGTACACTATTCAGTCTATGTTATATCAATTCTTCGCTTATTTCTACAACCAACAGAACTTAGTGACCTGGAACAATCTGGCTATGGACTGATTCACACTGGATTTCTCATTTATGATAAATGAGGAAAAGAGGAGTTACAGCATGAAACTTACCATCCATCTGCTGAGTTTGCCTGAAAGGAAGAAGAGAACATGGAGGTTAGGTTATGTTTGCTCTGAGTGTAATGGTGCTCAATTCAAACCGAGCATAAATGAGAAAAATCCTGAAAATGTAATTGTGTTGTGTCCCAATGCTTACTTAGGATTATGAAATATTGTCTTACCTTACAACAACCTTACAACGTTATTATAATTATGAGGGATGTTATTTGTCAGCTGAACTATCAAGGGAACAAAACATAACTCCCAGAGCTAGACATATTTCTGGCAAACCATATTCAAATCAAGAACGGTTTAAAGACTGACAGGCTTAACACAACTGGCAAGTGAAACATTTTAAAATCACGAATTACGGTAGAAATACGATTCAATTCAGACATATCAGTGCACAACTTCTAGAACTAAGAATCTCCAGGGATGCATCCTGACCATGAAGTACAAAAGTCATGTCTGGCCTAAAACTGCCCACTATCATAAAAAATGATACAAAATGTTATGTGGCTTTATTTATTTCTATTTTTGTATTTGTCTTTAGTTTATTCAGGGTGGTCATTTTAAGACAGTTGTCTCTTTTCTAAGTGAGCGCTGCCCAAAAAAGACAGCACTTTAAACAAAGCAAAGAAAGTTTTTTAGCAAAGAAAAACACTGTAAACAACATTAAAACATACACAGTATACAACATGAAAACACAGACAATGTGATAAGCCCAGTGGAATTTAGTAGCCTATTCCTTGGAGATGCACTTGGAGATCACATCAGTAAGCCATGTCATAATGTGTGGGACAAGGAGCTCTCAGTCAGAGAGACTGAATGAAATTCTGGATAAAAATCCTATTTGTCACAACCAACCAAACTTTAATAACGGAAATGTTTCTTCAATATCCTTGGTGCAATGGCCATGTATCAAAACCAGACAGTACACTCAGAAGTGCCCTTTCAACTTGTAAAGGAACCAGTGTATGGCATAAAGGCGTAACTGCTATAATTCAACACAGGGGAAATCACACCATTAGTGGAGGAATACAGTCCAATTAAATCAAAACTGATTCCCAAATTCCCACAGTCATTTTATTATCAAATTAACAACAAAAACACCACACAACAAAATTGAAATAGAAAAAATGTAAACGGACACTGACATGATCCAGCATTGCCTATATTTATTTAGACCCTGCCAATATAGAACTGTCACTGCAAGATATAGACATTGTTGAAATACTGGAGTATGTCCTCATCAACACCCGAGCCACCAGCTCCATGTATGCAGAATGCGCTTCCCTTCTGGTACTGCAGACGAGAGCAGTCTGAACTGGCCCGCGTGAAACCCCATAATAATCCTCAGATAAAATTAGCAGGCGGCACTAAAACCTGACTCATGAGATTTTGTTTATCAGGGTTTGGAAGAGGGGTGGGAGTTTAGGGTTGGGATGGGGCACACGTGCTGCAGTCAAGCAAGAGAAAAATAAGCAAGGTGCTTAGCAGCTAAAATGACCTCCGACCCCATGCCAACCGCCTGCAGGGAGTTGGGGGGTGCAGGGCGGGCTTAACGATGGCATCATCCTGAAATGCTGCCCTCCCCTCTTCCCGGCACGATGCCCATGGCACTGGGTGAAGAAAGCCATCAAAGAGGCATCATCCCAAAGCCCAGCGTGACTCACCAGGCCAAGCATCTGCCGGAGGGAAGCCAAGACTACAGCGCTCGACTGTTAATTTGGGGTGGGGGTTATTCACAAAGACAGAGTAGCCCAAAAATAGCCTCAGACAGGAGGTTGTTTCATTTTGTGAATGTGCACTGGGCTGATCAAACACGAGTTTTGATGATTGGGGCCACTTGACCCCTGAGGAAGCTCTCCAAATTGACATTCCGTTTTTTTTTTTCATTTGAGACACATCTTCCGAGAGGTGGATCTCATTATGCTGAAATCAATTCCTCAGATTTTTTCATGCAAAAAAAGAAGAGAAGAGGATGAGCAACACAGCCATGAGAGCAGGGAGCAAAACTGTCTCCTGTCTGAGAATGCGCTCAATTACGGCCTCCGGTTTTCATGACGCTCATATGAGTGGCCCAGAAAAGATGTGAATGTTAAAACAGTCATCCCAAGAGCCAGCAATGAAGTCTGTGATACCGTGGGGCCCCTTTCTCTTCACAGCCCTAACTGAATTAGCATACTTGTCATGCATCTCCTTTTAAGCGCACACTTAGGGCAGATCAGAATCGGCTAAAAGGCGCAGACCTGTTTGTCGAGCTGCTAGATGCTATCAACAAAGGCTTCTTTCGGCCCTCTCCGGTACGACTTCCCGATACCATTGCGTGTGGATGGGTGGATTGGGAAAACCATAATGGCTCATTTAGCTTGCAGTTGTGCAGTGACTCCACTATGGTGGTTTTTAGTCGCTGAAGGGGGCAATGCAGATGGGCACTGGGGAGCCTCTGTGGTGGTAGCTGGGCACAGAGGCCTCCAGGCCAACAGCTGCCATCATGTCTGGTCAACACGTTCCAATCTAATGCAACAGCCAGCTCATTGACATAAGACTGGGGTTGGAGTGGGAAGACAAAGGATTAGGCAGATAGATGAGGTGCTGGGTGTGTGTGCGTTGGGGGTGGGGGGGTGGGGGGGGGGGTTGCAACATGAGCAGCTTCCAGTTCACTCATCATGGGGGGGATACTAGCGTCATTCCATAGCAGGCATATCTCCAGAGGCCAGCTGCCCGTAAGCTACGCTCTCCACAGCTGTGACTCAGGCCACAGCCAGTCCACAGACGCACGAGACAAAAAAGAGTGTTGTGTTGAGAGGTATTGAATGTGTGTGTGTGTGTGTGGGGGGGGGGGGGGCAAAAACACCTACAGAAAACATCCACGATGACTAATGAAAGCACTCATACTACGTCTATGTCCATGTTTGACTCTTCTCATGAACACAACACCCCATAATGTACACAAACAATGAGTCAGAGAACAGCATGTCCCACAAAGCAAGTAAAAACACACACATTCTATTTCAAGACGGCACACAGGAAGCAGGCATAGAAACCTCTCAGGGGCACCAATTAATATTAAGAGTCCATCTCTCTCTAATTATTGCACACACAAATATTTCTCAAATAAACACCCCCCCCCCCCCACCATACTGCTATGCTATACAAATGTGTGCACGTGCCTAAAAGTATGTGGGACACGGCTATGGATCATGGTGTGACACCTAGGCTAATATGACCAAAATACACCCAAAGTTCTACCAGCTACAAAGAAAACACAGAGAAACTCCAGCCTTCTCCAGCCAACTCCAGACTCTCACCACAGTCATGCCCATGTAGCTTGTAGTCTTCCATATGGGCCCAAGAAGCTTCACCTTCCTACAAAATGTGGCTTTTTTGAGGGCTAAGTGCTGTGCAGACACCTTGATCGCCTGGACAGAGGGCAACAGGCGCAAAGCCATCCACACACAATCAGCGTGAGGAAATGGAGACTGACAAGTTTTGTTTTTTTTTGTTCGGCTCGAGGTGTTTTGGTTTCCATTCTGCCATGGCCGCAAGTTTCCTGGCCCAGGTGCAGGCTGGTGACAGAGAAATCCATCCAGATTTGAAACGGTCTGAGTCTGGGCCAAGGGAAACCACAAGGCCACGCGAACCTGCCGTTCAGAATTTCTCCATCTCTCTCTCTCTCTTTCCCTCTCTCTCGATGTCCAGTAGAATTTAAATGTGCTCAGCTCCCAAGTGTGCTCAAGTCCCACCCCTGCAGAATGTGTCAATACAGCTCTTGATTCTTTACATTTAGAGGGCAGACTCCATAAATTATTCAGTGCGGTGTGGAGAAAATAAGTACAGACACTAAAAAAATATTATTAATAATAATAAAAAAACTGAAAGAAAAGAAAAGATGAAATCTCAAAAAGACAGAGAGCTCAGACAGGCCAGAGTAGAATACCAATTTGGGTCATGAAAGGCTTTATGGGGGGAGGCAGGATGGATGAGCAAAAAAGAAAAATCTCAGTGACCTTGGCAACTGCACGTAGGCAAGTAACAGGATTGAGGGTTGGTTTACGCCCGTCCTCTCATCCCTTCTCTCTCTCACTGTCAGCAGGGGCATGTATATGACGAAAGCATACACCGAACGTCAATATCATTTACAGTGTTGAGCTATAGCTATAAGAGTAGCCATGGTTGGGTTGAGTTAAGGAAGGACCTGGGAGCCTTCAACCTCTACACATACCTCCACTTGTGTAATCCATGTAGTCATTACACTTACTGAAAGCCATTAGTAATTTGACAGTGCAATACAATTAAATCCCTGGGCAAGTTGAATCCATCACATTGGCATTTCTAGCTCATGAGTACAAGCGCTGGATGCAAAACAAAAACACATTCCGTGACAGACCCATAGATGTAGGCAAACATTTTGTTTTGTTTTTCATTGCAGAAACACCAGCATAAGTTAGTAGGTGAACATGGCCAAGGTTTTCAAGCACCATTCGGGAAAGACTAGCATATACTACAACAGCCTCCTCTTGAATCGCCTTTACAAAGTTATTTGGGGAAATATGTTGGTTCCTGTCCGTGAGGAGGAGACTGGTCTGATTGATCACCAATGATGATCACCCTTCAGGACAGTTTCATCGCCACTTTCAAAAGAGGTGTAAAGCCCCCATAAACTAGGCTTCATTAAGTCAGCCACTTATTTAACATGGTATGACTTCAAATTGTGATTTCGAAAAAACAACAGTCAGTAAGAGAACCATAGCTACAAGAAGACGTGCCTGTGTTGCCCTCTAGAGGACGTGTAAAACATTACAATAATAGTGATGCACGTTTCACTCGGTTGAATTCATGCTGACTTACATGAGAAATCGAGCCAGCTCCGGGCAGCTATCTTTATAAAGAAGAGAAGCTTCTGTCAAAAACGAATCTTTATCCATGTTCGGATCAGTCAGAGATGTCCAAGAAATAAGATAACTCACGTAGCGACGTGATATGTTGGCCAGATGGCTAACTTAGCTAGCTGAGGCAAACTTAGTCGCTAAATCGTTTACGTACGTTATTACACTGTAGGTTTTAAGTGCCAATACTAATACAGTACAACAGATTACTTGATATTCTCACTTTTCACGTCTACTAATGTGGCTTACTCAAACATTACGTAATTTCAGGGCATAGAATCCCTTATCAGTACCGACTTGGCTACACTTGCAACATGTGTATCCGTTTTACCCACAATCCTGCTCGGCAGAACGTGTGCACCCTGGGATACGTAGTACTAAGGATGTAAAGTGGTCCTAAAACTAGAGAAATGTAATATGGATGTTCTGCATATGCACAAAATATTAGAATACAGGTCACCAAAATACGGTCGATAAGTTAGAATTTAATCAACTATCATATCCTTAAAACAAATAGGCTATTTGGTATCGACTATAAGGCTACTCTAGACGTGTTTGCTGCAAATAATCCGTCAGACTTGATAAATACGGTTGATTGAAGTAACAATGAGAGCCAAATGTAATATGCTAATAATAATAGTAATAGGGCCATTAACATCAATATAGTCTTTGACCCTGGCCTTCGTTGCAGTTCCTGCCCTGATCTGATTTATGTCAGATGCCTCGTCTTGTCAGATGCCATGTCATGTAGACCAGGCTAAGGCGTTTAAGCTTTGCAATCAATCTGTGTAAAAGGGTAAGATTGTCCAGACTATTTATATCTTTATACTGTGTTTCATAGCAGTTCTAGCCAAAACAAAACTGATTAAGCCTCATAGCTTATGGCTTAATAGCTAAGCACTTAAAAGTGTGAAATTAGGACAGCTTTTGTTTTAGCCTCCTCTTCTCATGGCCTGTAGCTCCTTGTGTGATGGTCAAGGTCAAGTTTTCGGATGACGCATCTATTTGACAGAATGGGCTACCGCATTAAAAGTTAAATTTTGTGAAAACGAAAGCTTAAGGTTTGGCACTACATTTGCTTTCTGGAAATTTCTGATTGATCGTTTAAAGGTTTTTTTTCTTTTTTTTTCTTTTTTTCCCTCTGTGCAATAACAGGCACTATTGGCCAGCAATTACACTATACGCTCACCGCCCTATTTCTGATCGCACCATGGGACAGACCTCCCCCTTGAAGTATCTAACGCCTCCTCATAGATCGAGCAGGAAAATAATCGCATTGACTCCTGGAAAAAATCCCCGGAGGTGCCGCGTCTATGAAATTGGATATTTAAAGGCGACGCGGAGACGCTAGCCGCAATTCATTGCGCTGACTGGCTGCGCGTGGACATCCGAGAGAGCAACAGAATCTGGAACGCACCTTGACTTCAGCTTGCGGGGTGGTTGGACGTGACTTGAGAGGGAATAAGTTACCAATCCTAGGCAAAGCTTCTGGGATGAACACGAGTGAAAATTCGGCTGAACACAGATGAGCCCCATCCGAGACACCTGCAGTGGCTCATCCAGCGCATCCCAAAGCCAGTATCCCCCAATATCAGAATCCCCAGTCAGCGCATCTACACGGGCGCGGAAAGCGTGTGAATGTATCTTTCTCCCGAAGTCTGCGCGGAACTCATGTCGGCTAAATCCCACAGGTACGTCTGTCTAGATAAATTTATGTCTGTTATTTTGAATGTAACTGCATATTTGAATAACATAACCTCATACAGATATTACAGATATTGTTTCAAGTTCGAACAGTCGTCGTGCCATGTGTCAAGTTCGGGTTCATTCGGGTTTTAGGTTACAATTTCATAAAAAGCCAACTATTTAAAATCTTTCAGGCTTCTCGATTTGTAGCTTTTCTCAAAAAGTCTGAGATATGACTTGCAGCCTAAACTAAGGTACGACTAGTGACTGTTAAACCCATCCCTTGCATGACTATTCAAGTGACACTGGAACGGAACAGTCAAAAGAGAAAAACATCATGTGTTGAACAGTCATTTTTTTTTATCAATTATATATTTTCGGGGACTTTTTCAAGAATTAAATTTTAGAATTTGCTGTATTAGCTACTTAGGTGTAATCTTATCATAGATGTTAAACCTAATGTCCATAAAGTTCATGCAGAGTGACCTCAAACATGCGGAATTTGCCCTTCCATTAAATGCATCCCATAGGTGTTGATGTGTTCTAAGATGAGAACGGGAGGAGACGTTCAAAGGATGAGCACAGCCCTCTGATATGAGGTGGTAAGGAAAAAAGGACGGGAGTGTTCACTAAGCTTACTGATGTTTGCAGTTACCATTCATTACTGTTAATTTGCCAAACTTCTTTACTGCTAAAGATACCTTTAATTAGTTGACACCCCTCACATCATAAGCAAGGGATCAGCAAGGATGTTGTGTCCTTCAGTGAGATGATTGAATTGTGGGATTAATGTTGCATTTCTCAATTTTATTTGTTTTGCTGTCTTTGTTCTCATGTCATGAAATATGGCCTAGCTTCAAATGCTTATGCTAAATCCAATCTTTATTCAAAACGAGTCCTTATATCCAGAGTATGAAAACATTTATCCTCCCAACACAGTCACAAAAGAGGCCCTGGCCTTTGAAAATGAGTTATTTTCACCATTCATCCATATTCTGCAGCATTGACAAAATCTATCATCTTTACTGCCAGGACTGTCTGATGTTTGCAAAGACTTAATAGAAACGCAGTCTTAAATTTACTATCTGCAGGGACTGAGAAAGACTTCCAGTCTCTCTCTCGCTCTCTCTCTCTCTCTCTGTAT
This sequence comes from Tenualosa thibaudeaui, assembly GCA_027481765.1. Classification (NCBI taxonomy): domain Eukaryota; kingdom Metazoa; phylum Chordata; class Actinopteri; order Clupeiformes; family Clupeidae; genus Tenualosa; species Tenualosa thibaudeaui. Next base: position 7,748,707 of record JAIFZK010000011.1, read on the forward strand.
TTCTCAAGGGAACTGCAATTACTTTCCAAAAGGAGGATCTGTCTGCCGTGGTTGGGTGCTTTCATTTGGTGGCAGATGGATTTTTGGATGAGTCTTACATTTGCCCAAAAGAGTTTACAGACTATTTTGTGTTTTTACTCTTGGAAGTGCCATTTTTGGGAGGCCCATCTAATTAGGTGTGCCAGTCTCTTCTTTTCCATGCACTCAGTTTATCTTTCTTGCAGTTAAAAAAAAACTGTTAAGACTCAGCATCAAAGTGTCATTGCAAAGCTCGATCTCTCCCTGATGTTTTATTTTTAGATATTTTCTGTTTTTTTCATCCTGCTTTAGACACCGTGGTGCAGGATGCCCTGCACTCCCATGCATAATCAGGTTTAAAGAGAACAAAACATGTCAGCCCTACAAAAGGTTCAATATGGGCCCAAGCTTAGACAGAAATTGGGCCTTTCCACAGCTAATTCTTATGCAGTCCACAGGACTCTAAAATAGGGAAATGGGTTCAGCAGAGCACACAGAGCTCTGAGAGCAGCCCTGTAGGGGAATGGAAACATAACTTAAACATGGATAAAATATGACTGAACAGAACTGATCAGTTATGCTATAGAGCAGTAATATGTCTGCATAATTGTGTTTTAAGGCACCAAAGGGCCAGAAATAAACTCTTTGTCCTGTATGCATGAACTTACTAGTTTTATAATATGTCATCAATAGTCAACACACCTTCTGTCTGCCATGCTACTGACATCATGTCACTGGCAATGAACAGTAAAGATACAGTAAGGATACATTTTTGCAGCTTGCATTGTTTCACATGTCAAAGGAAACTTGACGGGAATTTGAGATTTAGATTGATTTTTTATGCAGGGTTAATTTAATATAGATTTGATGGACAGCCCACATAATAGGGCCATAAAGTCAAGGTGATGTAGAAGGTTTGAAGGAATGGTGTGAAGAAGTGTGTGTGTGTGTGTGTGGGAGAGAGTGTGTGTGGGAGAGAGAGAGAGAGAAAGGCCAAAGACTCACATGACACATCTCAATACAAACCGCTTGTTGATTGATACACAAGGAAAGCCAGCCGCCCACAATTAGATATTGTACGCTTGAACCAACACACATATCCCAGTCAAGTGGCTGTCCAAATGCTCAATTGTTCTTTGGGGGGCCCTGACCACTACAGAGGCACAGGCAGGTCCAGTCACCCCACAATGATCCACAATAACTGCTCCTGGTACCATAGAATGGAATGGGTCGGACGAGGAATGGGAGATTGTGGGCTGAGGGGCTCTTGCGGAGGGGGGAAAAACATCCCGAGCTCGTCCCGAGGACACTGGGCCACCATTGTTCGGTGACAGGCGGAACCGTGGGTCGTTTTTTTTTTTTTTTTTTTTACTTCATGGGTTCCTTTGTAGAGAACAGAGAACAAAAGGGAGCCTCCACACGGACTGCACATCAGGTCACACAGCCAACCTACTCTGCGGCCCAGAGTCCCAGCTATGCGCTGGCTCCTGGACAAGGATTATGGTTTGTTTTGCTGTTGTTGTTCTTATTTATTTGTTTTGATTTATTCCTCGCCATTAAATGCCATTCTCCAGCAGGTCATGAATCATCATTGCCTCTCACTGACTGTGGTGATGCATCACTTTTCATTTTGCCAGAGCCAGCAGTGCATGGCAGCCCATTCTGACATTTCTCTCCATGATCAACCGATGTGCCCACCATTTGTTTCAAGTAGAAAGAAAGGGGGCTTCTGTTTCAAGTAGAAAGAAAGGGCGCATCTGTTTTTCTGCCAGTTGTCATTGTCCTGATTCTGTAAATGGGCCTTATTAGTCAATACCTTAATTATAAGTCCTATTAATTGCCGGCAGCCACTTCAAGCCCATTTTGAAATCAATTCTGTTGTTGCTCTAATAATAAAATAGCAATTCTGACAAATGATTCCAATATAAATGCATAATAGGCAGCCTATTTCTTTCCCATTATCAGCTTTTGCCCCCAAAGTGGCAGAGAGAAAAAATGCAGTTTCAGTAAGTTTCACTTTTCTTTGTAAAAGTCATTTCTCATTCTGACTAATATTCATTTCAAAGCAATAGGGCTTTCTGCTGTGATATGTTAACATAGACAGAGCTCTCGCCTACCAACTGGAACCACTTTGAACTCGTTTGAATTTTAAACCTGTATTGGAGGCTTGCCCCCCCCCCCCCATAGCCTGTGGTTATTGGGCAATTCTGAACTTTCCAAACATGATTGAATCATTTTGTGTGGTTCTTTCTCTCTTTCTTCCATCTCCTCTATCATGTGCAACCTTTCACAGACACATCACATCTCTCCCATCTGCCTGATCATCTGATCCAAGCAGGTTTGGCCTCTGCAGCATTTCTCTCTCTCTTTCTGTCTCTCTCGCCCTTGTTCTGTCTCTCTCTCACTCTCACTGTGTCTCTCGCCCTTGTTCTCTCTCTCTCTCGCTCTCCCCTCTCCTGTCTCCCTGTCTGCACAGAAGTTTCCCATCTTCTCTTCTTTCAGTTCACCTTGCCTGGGCGTCCTTGGAAACGTCTGGCATCACACAGCGCTTGTCCCAGCAGTTTCAGAAGTAGGTTGGACCCATTTTCACACACAGAGGAAGAGAGAGAGAGAGAGAAAGGACAGAGAGACAGCTAGAAGACCTGCAGCTGATGATTACTATCGGTCACACCTCACAGGAAACAGAGAAAGACAAAGAGAGCCAAAAAGAAAGAGAAAGAGAGCCAAAAAGAGAGGAAGAGCAAGAGAAGAATAGATGAGTGTTCCCTTATCACTCAGAAAGGAGGTTAACTAGGAAAAGATGGTGGAAGGCTCAGATGGGGTTGCATGTGTTGTTCCTATTACCTTTACTGGATAAGGGAACATGTGTGCAACCATCAAAGGTTGGGGACAGAAAGGAAATGGATAATAATGGCAATTGCATCACAGCTGTGGTCCTGGATACATTTCTGCATGGTTATCGCACAATGTTCTAGAATTATCCCAAAACTGCCCAGGGACACAAACAGCATTTTCTTTCTACCAATCTCCTCAATAGTATAAATATTTCAGCAGAGGTAACAGTGGGGATTTTTTAAAGCGTGCAGGCAGCACAGATTCATGTCATTAACCTCACTCGCTCGTGTGCAATTTTGGGTCAAGGTGTCTCCTTAGAGGGAGGTAAGAAGGAAGTGTGTGTGTGTGTTTGTTTTGGGTGTGGTGGTGGTGGTGGTCGAGGTGGGGTTAGGCTCCAGAAAGAAGTGGGTGGGTCTGCCTCATGTGGATGCAAGGTGAATAAGAAGAGGGGAGGCTATTTTCAGTGCGTGTGATAAATGTGGTGTCCGTGACCACCTCTCTCTTTCTCTCTCTCTGTCTGTCTCTCTCATTTTCTCCTCTGCTGTTTCTTGCTTGCTCTGTTTCTATTATAATTTGGTTTTTGCACCATATGTTCTCTCCTCTCTCTTTCTCTTTTTCCCCTCTCACTCTCTTTCTTACTCTCCCTGTCTCCATTTCATTCCCTCGCTCCTTCCCTCCACACATTCTCTTCCCCTCACACTCTCTACTCATCATTCTCTCCTCCTCCTCTTTCTGTATTCTCACCTTCGTCCTCCCTCACTCATTCTTCCTCTCTTCTTTCCTTCCTTCCCTCCTTCCTTCCTCTATCCTTCTCACTCTCTCTTTCTTTCTCTTCCTGCCACCTCACTTTCACATAACCTCCATCTCTCTCTCTCTCAGGGAACGTCGGCTGGAGCGGCTGCGGGCAAGGCAGCTAGCTGAAGGTGACCTGTGGCTTGGCCGGGGGCTGCAACACAGGACATGGGAGCTGCCTCTGCCTCCCGCTCGTGTCTTGTGTTGCAGCCAGTGGACTGGCCACACTCCCAGCACCAGCATCAGCAGCATCAACAAGAGAGGGAAAGAAAGATGAATAGAGAGCGAGAGATGAAGAGAGGCTCTGCTTGCCATTTCCCTTCTCCAGTTCAAACAGAGAAGCAGCATCACAAAGCATGGACGCTGCCTTGCTCTGGAAGCAACATCAATGTCGGTGATGTCAATTTATTTAAGACTTTGCATTAATATTCATTTCCTTTCTTGTTAAATCTCTAGGATTTAGGATTCAGATTCTTGCTTTTCTCCTGAGGGATTTAAAAAAAACGATGTTGTGTTCACAGAAATTTGGGCCTCTGGTAGCTGTGTCCTTTTTTGGAGGGATCCAATGTGCCAACATTAGGTGTAAAGTTTCTGATGCACAAATTTTTACAAGAAAAGACATGGTAATTCACTTGAAAAAAGCGCAAGTAGAAATAAGCATCTATTTTTAAAAGACTAACCGTATTTTATTCCTTGACTATAAATGCTCTGATATGCGGAGGGCCATAGGTCCTTCTGTTCTTTGAAGGGATGCAGTGTGGTGCTCAGAAAGTGGCAGATTTATTTTAATGACAAGAGCAAGCACAAAGACATATTCACACACACACACACACACACACACTCGCATATACACAGAAAGAGAGGAAGCAGTTCTTTCTCACCAGCAGGAAGGCAAACATTATGGTAGTGCAATAGAGTGAGACAAGGTCAACAGTAATGCACCTGGGTGTGCGTGCGGGGCGTTCCGATGACACACTGCCACTGTCTGGTCTAGTATTAATGGTCCTTTATCTTCCTCAAGGTTACGGATGAGGTACGCAGATGAAGAGCCACTAGAACACCCATGCTTCTTAATCTCTCTGTTTCTGTAACACACACACTTGCATACATACGAACACACACACACACACAAACTTACACATGCATTACAGCATGCTCATTCTTGCTGGCAGCCATGCGGAAACAAATACACAGATATACAAAACACACACGCGCAAACACACACTCACAAACACACACACACACAAATGAAAACACTGCCACCATCTTTCAAATACTTGCGTTTAGTCATCATGCGCACTCTTCATCCAAACACACATTGACACACACAATATTTCACACTCACACAGTGACGCACACACATTGAGGGCCGCAGGCAGGTCATCCTCTTGTAGATGTAAATATTCAAACTGGATTGCCTGTCCAGTGCGGGTCCTCTTGAAGATGAAAGCTGTGTAGCTGGGGGTTGAGACATTATTTAAACTCCTAAAATGAAACCATTTCCTGTTGGAGGTACCACTCAAATGGAATGTAACATCTAATTGCTGGACTTTCCACTGTTTTATGGCCTCACTTAGATAGATTTGTTTTTCAAGGAAGAATGCTGGCTGTCCACATCAACACAACATCAACAAGTAGCTTAACAGTGAGACAGGCCTGATATTGCTGGCTCACAACTTGCATGCTTTCAGTTGTCTGAAACGTTACAGAAACGTTGTTTGTATCACAAAGTACAGAATGTGATAGTACTTTTGGAGGTCTTAATATAGAAATAATTGCCAGGCACGAGAATGTAACAGAGCATTGTCCAAACCTGGAAATTGTAAATCAAATGAAACAAATCAAATGTTAGAGAACATGTTGCATGGGCGAGATTTGGCTGTGATGGTTGAGGTGAAAAGACAGATTGAGAAAACAATGTTATTCCCACTTCAAATGAAGCACATTTCATAGGATACTTCATGCTTTTTGATCCAAACTTTATAAAAATAATATGGTTGTATAAACACATTACAGCACTTTTTACTGTGTCTTCGCTAAGGGTGCCTACAACCCAGCATGAGGCCCTTTGAAATACACATATATGCTGTCATTAGTGTCTTTTATCTTTGTTTACAGTGCATCAAGCACCCACAGCAGTACACAAATAACTTCTAAGACGCACACTAGTAGGCAAGTCATTCTCTGGCTTTGATGCAGAAAACTGCCAAGGACAGAGGACATGGCGAAGCTGACAGCCTCGTTCGAGTGCCTCGTTTTCAGAGGGCTGGCAAAAATTCCACGCTGTGCTCTCTCCTGTGTCAGCGCACTTAACGTCCGCCGTCCCCCCAAATCACTGATCAGGGTAAAGCCCATTTGAGCTTGCCTATAACTCTGTCCATTTTGAAAAGCCATTTCCTCCATCAAGGATGTCGCCCTCCTACCCCATTCGTAATGATGCTTCTCACTCAGTTGAAATGCATCTCTCCTCCTAAAGAAGAATTACGTGGGGTGGAAGCCATTTGTAATGCTCTGTGATGGAAGCAATCAAACCCTCTCCTGTTGTTGAGTTGAGAGGGAGTACGTGCCTTTCTCTCTCTCTCTCTCTCTCTCTCTCTCTGCGTCTATCTGTCTCTCTCTCTCCTCTCCTCCCTTTACCTCTTTCTTGCTTTCTTTCAAGTGGAGATTTGAATAATGTGAAGTCAGGCGCTCACTGCGAGCGCTTGGAGGGATAGCTGCTCCCTCGTCAGACTCAGCTCTCGGATTAACCTTTAATGGGTGACTGCTTTGATTACCAAATGTTTAGATTGTTGCTGGTGTCAGACTCGAAACCCCCTCTCCCCCACCCACCCCACCCCCTCCTTCCTTTCCACCCACCCCTGGCTTGGCTCAGTGCCATGCCCTTTAGAGGAGAGGGCTTAAACCACTGCAACCGCATCCAATGCTGCCGTCACCGCCACTGAGGCGTGTACGACGTGCCTCCAGAACAGAACATGTATCGCGTGACATAAATAAGGCAAAGGATGTCAAAATTGTGTGTGTGTAGGTTGTATGCAGGTCACAATTGGCACTTCAGCAGAACATTAATCAGAGTCCTTTATCAGCAGTATTCAATTCCAAACAGCAAGGTCATTGTATGTAGTCAGCTCCACTGCCAGCGTCTGTGCAAGGTGGAGTGTCAGTTGAGAATGGTAGGGTGAGGAGGGAGAGAGAGAGACATGGGGGTGGGAAAGATGAGTCTGATAGACCATTAGGAAATAGGCACAGAAAAGTGTCTTATTTCTTTTCTCTCCTTTTTTTCTCTCCTTTTTTTCCCCTCGGTTGCTCATTAACTGGCTTTAGATTCCTTTTTTTCCTGCTGATAGAGGCTCGCTTCACCTCACCTGAGAGAGCAACTCGGCTCGTCTCTTGTCTCGACTGCCCAAGGACTCAGGGCCTCTGAAAGGCACGCTCAATTTACTGGAGGTCCCTAGGGGCCCTCCTAGAAACACAACCGCCCCCCCCCCACCACCCCCACCACCCCGGTCTTGTGCTCAAGCCCTGGCAAAACAGATAAGAGAGACTCACCTAAATGTGATTTATCAGAAGCAAGCCCAGTCTGTCAGCTGTGACTTGTCAATACGCATCTGCAGATGGTGAATGGTACAATGGCTGCCAAGTCCGCATCTCTCTGAGGGGCTGGAAAGGAAAAGAGCATGCAAATGCAGCGAAATCTTTTATCACTCATACTCTCTCTCTCTCTATTTCTCACTCTGTTTCTCTCTCTCTACTTTTAACTGGGTTGTTTATCACTCTTCCTCCCCTCCTCCCTCTCACAAACCTGCTCACTTTCATATGCCCTCTCTCTCTGCAGTTCTGTTGTTATTCCTGTCCTTCTCTATCTTTCTCTTCATCTCTTGTATTTTCTCTCTCTCTGTCCACCTCCTATTTCTCCCCTTTTTTGCACATACATGCAACCACGCATCAAAAAAATACACTAACACACACACACACATACACACACAACAGTGGGGAAGATGTGAGCAATTGAAAATGTTTTTCGACAGGCCCTCCCCTAGGAATTTTCACAACAGAGCATGAGCCAGGTGGGGGGGATCCATTGAAACTGCTCAGTGGTAGCCCCTCACACACACACACACCTCCCCTCCCTTATGTGCCTCTGGATGTCATGCTGGATCCATTGAAACTGCCCAGTGGTAGCCCGAAATGTTGCGATCAGATCAGCACCCCCCCACACACACACACACACACACACATACCTCTCCCCTCCCTTATGCTACCATGCTGGAGTGGGCTTGACTCCAGTGGTGTCCACGTCACCATCTGCTGTTCTCCACAGGAGCGGCCCCAAGCCTGCAGGCTAGGCCTAAGTCACTCTTTTGAAAAAATCAGAGGTGGGAGACAAGAGGAACATCTGGATTTTGTCGGCACATGTGACAAGGCACCAGGACTTCATTGGTCTCCACGCATGGCATGCTTTTCTACCAGGGAAAAAGAGAGACAGACGCAAATTTTATAGTTTATTTTTTACTTATTTTTATTGTTAAAAATCATATTCCCCTCTGCAGGTAGTTGTAGGAGAGGAGAAGCGTGGTGTAAGACGCAGTCTCACAGTGAGGCGTGTCTTTATGGGAAAAAGCAGCAGTCAAGGTGACCTCCCCACCCCCACTCTCATCCTCTAGCCCCTAGCTCGGTCATTCTCTGTGTGCTGGGCTGCTCTTTCCTGTGTTCTCCCTGTCCTCCATGGTTTATTCATCTTTGGAGTGAGTGCTGGGAGACGGGTGTCGAAAGTACACAGTCAGGCTTGTCAACACGCTGCTGCTGCTGCTGTCAGGGGGAAGAGGGGGTGGGGATGAAAATGCATTTTTTAAAAGCCAGTGACTGAGAGGAAGATGAATGTTGTCGAGTTAATAAGTCAGTGGGCTGTGAAATTAATGGGCTACTTTATTTTTCTCCCTCACTCAAGGAGCATGGAAGGAAACACTCCTATTTCAGTTGGCTGAATTTTTTTTTCCTGCTCAAAAACCCTGTGTATACTAATCTGTGAGATTTATTTCATTTTAAAAATGAGAAAATGAAACACAAACATCCTCAGAAAAGAACCCTTTCAAGTCTTCCCTGCGACTTTGATGACACCTTCCTGGGTATGTAAGGGGAGAGCCAGAACTCAATATAGCACATGCAGTGGCCTTCGTAGAGTGAGCGCTCGACTCAATGCTTGCAGACAGACAATCTCGCTCGCTCGCTCGCTCTCGTCCAGCTATGGCAGCTGTGATGAAGGGAGCAGAACAAAGACATCAAGAGCTTTTTTCCCTCCTCTGTCTGACGGGCTGCAGCCCTTCGTGAGAGAGAGCAGACGATTGATATTTGGTGAGTGGGATGAGCGATGATTGGGGGGAGGGCAGTGGTTGTTTGGGGATGGGGTGGGGTGGGGGATGAGATGGGTGGGTGGGTTGTGCGATAAGGCATTTCATGGCCAGCCGCCATAAAAGCACCTCGGCGGAGCGCAGGCCGACTCTGAAGGATCTCGTTGTGCTTGTCGTTTGATAAATGCGCAGCAGGGGAGAGGCGAGAGGAACAATTCCAACAGTGTTATCAGGACCAAACAGGCCGAGGTTCCGCAGACCCATCTGCAAGGCCAAGATCTGAGCGCTGCACTGCTCTCTCTCTCCTGCTTCTCTCTTGCTTTCTCGGTCTTTCTCTTTCTTTCTATCCCTCCTACACTTTCTCTCTGTCTTTTTTCCATCCCTCCCTCTGTTTCTCTCTTCCATCTCCCTGTTTATTTTTCTCTCTCTTTGTTTCTTTCTCTCTCTTGCTGCTTTTTCCATTCTCTCTCTCTCTCTCATAGTCATCACCAACCAACAGTGACTCGTTCCACCCAGAGATGGGGTGTTTGGGTGGAGGAGGGGAGTGACATGATACTTGTGGTGCTATGATACAGTCATCTACTTTGCAGCTTGAGACTTTGAGTCTTCTGCTTTGCTCTGTCGGTGTCATTCACCGTGTCCGTATTGTGTTGTTTACCATAAGGACCTCGGCTTACATATCCTGTGCCTATTCGACAGACAGCTATTTCTGAGAGAACCAAAGGTTTTGCAAGAACTGTGAGGAATCAGTTAGAGTCAATTTTGAAATTCAGTTTGAGCCGGTAGGTAATGCAAGCATCAGCATCCTCCATTTATTCTTAAGAATATTGTGGTGCAAGTTATTCAACACATCTCTACCGACTTTTAATTTAACTTGGAAAAAATAAGTAAGCTGCAAACTTCTAGCTTCTTTCTTTTCTTGTGAAAGGATGTGATTTGATTGGATACACACACTCTCTCTCTCTTTCTTTCTCTCTTTCTCTCTCTCTCTCTCTCTTTCATGCTCTAACAGCTCAAACACCTGCACAGTTTTGTCACTGTGCTAAAGATCCACTGGAGAGAAAGAAGGAGCTGAGCCCTTGCCTGATTTACCGCAACTCCCAATAGACCTCTGCATACATTTTGGCTGTTTTTTTTCATAAGTTACTGCCCCTGATTCACCTTATCAACACACACACACATACGCACAGACACACAATGCACTCTCCTCTCCCTCTTCTTTCTTTTGGTCAGGAGCCACACAAACAACCAGCTTAGGCCCTGAATGCGTTGCCGGGGCAACGCTAGGAAAACTCTAGAACATGAATAATAGTGTGGGTAAGTGAGATAGTGATGGGAGACGGCGAGGGAGAATGGGACCATTCGGGGGTCCCAACCAGGAGAAAAAGCACCCCCTGCTGTGAGCTATTTAAACAAGGCATCTCTGTAACGATGCACAAGATGTTCCAGGGATGCTGGCATAGGTTTTTTGGCTCTGACATACATCATTCTGGCAACGTTCATCTCCTCCTCCTTTCCTGCATTATTTTTTTTTCTCTCGCTCTCCTTCTCCTTCTCTCTCCTTGCTCTCTCTCTCTCTCTCTCACTCACACACACAAACACACACGCCGAGACACAAGCACACATCCACTCACCTTTGGTGACTTTGCCATTGTTGGAGTGAGACAGAGACCAGCAGAGACCAACAGCAGTAGGGCTGGCTGGGTGTCAGACAGGCGTGGTGTCCTCTGTAACCTTTCCTCACTTCCTTGTGAGAGACCATGAAGGATGACTCACCATCACACACACACACACACACACACAAACAGTACACATGAACGCTCACACAATACAACAATCAGTCTGGTCTCCTGGTATAATCTGAATTTGTATTTATTGTGTATTATGATTGACTGTTGAACAAATACAATATTAGACTGTGATGTGAATAGACAGCCACACACACACACATACATACACACAATAATGTGTTTGACTTTCACAAATACACTGTATGAAAGTCTATAACATCAAACTATCATCTTATTAAGAGTAGAACACCATGGCTATCAATTCTGATAGACTGACACAGTGCAATGTAAATGCATTCAGCTCTTACGAGAGTATCACTCCCTGTGCTGTTCCTGTAATTAGAGAACTTCAAAGGCCAGAATCCATTTCAATTAAGATAGCCTGACCTCTAGTCGCCCAAAGCTGAGCTTGTACCAGCTTGATGTATGATAGCATTGGCATAAATGAACAAGCTACAAAGACAATAATGTAATTAAGTCTTGGACAAGTTCATCAGGCTTGTTAACAGAAAGCTATAATGAAAAAGTCCCTCAGTTGCAGTGACCCTTTTTTGGTGTCTTTGGTTGGTGTGTTTGTACTTACTTGCCATACTGATCCACACAAATCCTGACAAACCATTAAAAGCTTTGAACAACTATGTGTTAAGTCTTTTTTTGAATGAGAACAAGTTACTTCATAGTTGCATCAGTTAGCATGGATCAGTTAGCAGGGATAAAAGTTATCAGTTAAGTCAGTTTTATAAAAGATTGAATTTCTTTCATAATTTTTAAACCGTGCTACTGCAGGCCTGTTAAGCCTAAAACAGCACACATTGCCTTTGTTTTATACTATATATCATAATCAAAGTTGCACCCTTATTTAGTTACACACATATTGACACACTGTGACAGTTACCCCCTTGTGGATTAGCATTGGTTAGTGAGATGAGCTTCAAGGAATGTCCACTAGATGACACTCTGTCCTTGATAAAGTGCTTTGTTCCATTGGTTCCCTCTTTGAACATTCACTCGTGTGATAACAGATCTGTGGGCAAGAACCATGCAATTCTCAAGGGGATCTCTTGGTCCATTAAGGGATTGACTGACTGCTAAAAGGGGAATAATAACATGATTCAATCTCAAAGGGCTACCCGTGATTTAACTCATATGGAATAAGAATGTAAAAAAAGTCAACATTGTGAGATCATATTCCAATCGCAGATGTAGGTGAGACGTTCTGCAACCAGAACATCCTTGTGCAAATATTAACAAATCCTATTGACAGAAAGCAATTCCTGAAAGAGTAACTAGCTTAATCCTGGTACAGTAAGTGTAGCTAACAGGTAGTTACTAATAGTAACGACAACTAGCGTAATTTTTTGGTGTAAATATGTTCAAACTCTGCAAATTATTATAAGAAAGTAATTTAGGAGCACCCACTGCATCTCCAAAGCATCACTGGGAGGTAAAAGTGTTTGCTGAGTCACACACACACACACACCAGTGAAAGATAAGAACACCGTGTCACCTCTTTGGCGGATACACGCCGCCTTTTTGGGTTATCGAGAGCGAAATCAAATCCCACCTTCCGGCGGCTCTCTTGACTGAGACTGAGAGTTCAAGGGATTGGATGTAGGGATAGGTATGTAGAAGGACAGGGGGTGAAGGTGTGAGGGAATGGATGGATAGAAAGAGAGAGAGAAAGAGAGGGAAGGAGGTGTGTCTGGCGGTGTGTCAAGTTTCACAGGTGTCTGGCAAACATTGTCCTACACTGGTGCCACACACACACACACAGCGACTGCCAGAAAGTGTCCGGCCCGAGCAGGACATGGTTATGCCAATCCCTTCCAGGTAAACCCACTTGGTGTATGTTCATTTGCTGTGCACACGCACACACGCGATTTGACAACATTGTGGGGACACTTCTCATACTGCGCACACTGAGACAATATTCTAATCATTTCAATAACCATTCACAATGAGTGCACAACCAAATCCTGGATGTGCTTGAGCCCCCCACCCAAATAGACACACATAATTTCTATTTGCGCAGTGTGATGCTGTGCAGACCACTCTATACAGATAAAAGAACTCACATGTCATTACAGCTGATAACTTCCAACACATCCTTGATAATATTTTGACAGTCTTCATGAATCCATTTCGAAAAAGAAATGAATCAACCGAAATGCATCAATAATTGGCTGGAGCAAATAAATTCATGTTTGTCTTGCAGGGCTTTGTTTATGTCTTACAAAAGCTTTTTCACATCACCATGAGATAAGCCAGGCCTTGACAGTCTCTTCATGCAGGCCAAGCTGCCTTCTGCAGCCAAAAGAGGAAGCTTTGGGAAGAGAAAAAAACACTGTCCAAAGCACTCTGTGACAAAAGGCCCTGTGTGACACATTCTCTAAACAAGGACACTGCAAAGACAAACACGGCACTTTGTGTTCATCTAAACTAAAAAAGAAAAAGAAAAAAAAAGAAACAAGTTTCATATTTTCTCGCACATATGCTCTCACTGAGCAGCTATATGCTACGTGAAATTTACTCCTAAATCTCTCCATACAATATGTCTTGGCCTTGGCCATGATCCAGCAGACACTTTAATGCCACACCTATAATGAATAATGTATAATGTCCATCTCTATAACATGAGAACAAAGTGTGGTCTTCATGTCAGACAAATATCCTCGCCTCACTACCTGGCAGGTGGCCAAAGAGTTTTTATCATTAAACTAACTATAAAGAAAGAGTACACACAGAGAGGTTCCTATTCTTTCCTCAGCTATAGGCCGACTATTTGTAACCTGAACCTGAATTGGAACATACATTCACCCACCTACCTTGGTGGTTTTATTGTGAGAAGGTCAAAGTTCAGTGTACTTTTTAGTGCAGTTCCGGCTATTGAAGTAACAAGGTAGGGCCACACGGGCAGAGCCTGCATTGCAAAGCCATGAGTATCTGCAAATATTCAGAAGGTTTCCTTCTCGGCCCTTGACAGGATCTCCTGGGTTATATTTCATTCATGTAAACCAGTTGGATAAACTTTGGTCTCCTGTGTCTGTTTCTGTTCACTGGGAGTTTCATATGTACCACAGAGTCACAGGTTCATGCAGAGTGAGCCACTGCCACCTCCCTCCGCCCCTAAATAACAGCTGTTCAATGAAACGTTTGCCTGGCATGTCTATGTTGATAGCTCCCTGTGCTTTATGGGTGTAGAATTTGCATGGTCTATCTGCATTTTAGGCTGCTGGTCCAGGAAAGGAAAAAGTGTCATCTTTCTATGGGTTGAATCATAAGACAGAATCAAATTGGTTGTTGTAGTGAGAATTTATCTTGTCATGCACAAACACAAATACAGGATTTTGTGTCAGTGATTGTTAAGCACTTACAGGGTAACTTGCTAGGTCTTGGAGTTGAAAGCCAAACTATATCTGTTACAGGATTAAGCAGAAGTTGGGGGTAATACTGGCAGGATGTAGCCTACATGCCACAACATGTTGCCTATTGAGCATTACAGTTGAAAAGGAAGAATGTTTGTGATTTAGGGACAAGATTAAATCATGAGCAGGATTGGACTATGTAAAACTATGAATTCTGACAGTTGGTAAAATACTAAGACAATAACAAAACATGCCAGTGCAGTTATTCTGATTATTGTGCAGTGTTATTAGACTATAAACGTTGGAGCCATCAACACATTTGCTTTAGGGGTTATGAAACCATAGTACAGAGTAGGACATGCTCAAATAGTAGGCTGGGACCTGACAATCGGCAGAGCGGCCACAGTGAGTCACGTGTTATTGCGACCAGACAAGCCTGTCAAACTTCCTGAGGAACAGGCGAAGGAAAAGCGTCAGTAGTTACACTGTAACACCTCGAAATACTCTGATTACTAACATATGATAGGCTATTGCATGAAATATACTGGCGATACAGATAAGATTTAGCTAGTTTTACAAAGTTGTCATTTCGTGCCTAATGAAATAAATAAACGAGCTAAAGCTAAGAGGTCGACTGAAGAGGATGTGGTTTATTTGCTATTCATTGCAAAGAGCTAGCTAGCCGACTAGCAATAGTTGAAAGTTACAAACGCTGATCACGAGTCCAGCGAAGCAGCAGAATCTGACACAACGCGGAATGTAGTGTGGAAGGTAAGAGCTACTTGCTTAACGTTTATACATTGTATCGTAAACAATAACGTTCCAGTAGATGATATGTTGAACAGCCAGCGATTAGTTGGACTACTCTAGTTGGCGTTCTTTTGGAGAGCTCTGATTGAAGTTCATTGATCATGCTCAGATTGACACATTGGTGCTCACCGTATTCTAAATCAAACAGCATAAACGTGAGGCAACAGTTCTGAAAAGCGACGTGGATAACTTAATTGGTCACACTGAGCTATTGGATAATTTTCGCACACGTCATCTCAACCGCAAGAAGTCGATGAACAGGATCACAGACGAATTGAAATACACTTTACTGAGATCTACGTGTGTGCTTGTCAACGTATTGTCGTGCACATGTCGTGTGGTAGGCTACTGAATTGTCCATTGTTTAATGTGATGGAATTCGGTGAAAGGAGATGAAGCTCTTACAACCCGGGGTTCTTTTTCATTGTAAAATGTTTAGTATTTTTTGCCACATGTTCCATCCTCTGTCTCAGAATGACACTCAAAGTGAGTCGTTCTCTCCTTTATCACTCCAACTCAGAAGGCTATAAATCACTGCATGCCTGTTGCACTAGAGTTAGAATCTATGAATTCTATGGAGAGGGCTTGCGGACGTGTTCGTTTCACAAGAGAACTAGTCCAGTGTGCGTCACTGGTTTTTAAACACGAGTTAAGTTTACAGCTTTGAGCATCAAAGAGCCTGTGTTGTGAAGAGTCGTGTTGGCCGATTTGTTTGTAGAGCGTAAACGGAATAATATTGTAGCCTGCGCATCAACCGGCGAGTTATTTACCTGACGTTGTTTAGAGATGAGGAGATGGAAGTCGGGCTCATTGAGGCCCAGTAGGAACACGAATTTTGTCAGACTAGATGTGCAGGGTGTTCACTTCTTTAGAACAACAAATAGTTGCCTTCTGCTAGCCTGAGTTTTTTCCGTGTTTAGTTGTGTGTAACCACTGACACGGCAGTTACAGCAAAATGCAGCTTATAATGACAGCCTTACTGACTTAATTTTTCGACTACATCGTGACGAATATTCGTTTTAAAACAATTCTGAAAACTTGAGAGCCAACAACATCACTTCAAATGTAAACACATAGTAATAACACTGTGTAATGCTTGCTCAGATGGCCAAAGAAGTGTGCTAAATTCCCCCCCCTACTTTGTGTGTTTAGGTTAGATTTTGAATTTGACAACTGTGCCTGTCTTTAGTTCCTTTCTTCTCAGTGAACGTCTCACATACACACATACACACATTTTAATGTGTCACCTACACACTTGGTAGGATGATCCTGTTTAAATAGCGGGGTGGGACGCAATTTTTGTTAGCTCTCCTTGGGCACACAGTTGTGAGCCAGAACTGCCACTGCTGTTTTTTCTTACTCCAAATTATTTCTCTCCCTCTTTCTCTCTCTGACTCTTTTTCTTTCTCCTCTCCCTGCTGGTCTTTCCCTCTGATGCCACGTGCTGCCCAAGAGTTCAAATGTACACACCACCCCTTCGTGGACTGGCAGTGAGCTCCACCTCACATTGAAGTCCTGAGGCCTCTGCCTCAGAGGCTCTGCCTTTTCGCCTCACCTAGTCCCTGTGGCACCGGCGGACAAGTCACACACACTTGTCCACAGAAGCTGGCACTGGTGCCTCCTCACCTGCTGACCGGCTGCCTATCCTGGGCCTCTTGAGGCCCTCTCCGTCCCGTCTTTGCCCAGTGAAGCAGAGCAAAGCGGGCACAGGCTACAGGCCAGCGGTTCCCTTAAGAGCTCTTGTCTGTGCGAGCTGGTGCCCATTTGCACGCTTGGCACTGCCAAGCCCATATCAGGTGTTGGAGGGGAAAGGTGTGATCGGTAGGCCAGTTCATAATGGGGCCGTTATTTGCGCACTGGAAAGGGTAGCAGCGATGTTGCTCCAGGCCACCCCGTCTACAGTTTCCGAAACTTACTAGAACCTACCTTGGCTCCTGAACAGGTTGTGTGTTGCTGGAGAGAAGTATGCTGTTTGGCCTCAAGTTGCTGAATTGGTAAAGGTCAGGTCTGTGAGATAAGAGAATTGTGTCTGTCCATCACAGTAATATGAGATAAGAATAGGGTGTTTGTGTGTAATGTTCAGTCTCTATCCTTGTGCCAGGCCATCTGATTTTACTGACAAATTCTGTCCGGATGCCGTAGTAAATGATCATTACTTATTAGCTGTAAGGGACGGCAAGAACTGGCGCACATAGCCCAATTGTTTATGTGAGGTGACACAACAGCTGAAAAAGTTATAAGTTATAAGGAGTAGTTTATCATTGCTGCCCATTCAGTTTGAATTAAGATTGTTTGACACATTGCAAGGTTTAACCATAGGTAAGGCTGCATGATATCACTGAATGTGTATCATTTTAATGTATACGTGTATTATTTAGTGTCAGAAGTTCACATTTAATACATCAGAAGATCTTCGCTTGCTGGGCCTTGATTAAAGTCAAACATTTTCTTATTTTAACCACCTTATGTTGCTTGTTATGATCTTGACAAGCAACATAACTAGAGAGGGTGTTGGTTAGGCTCTGATTGGACATAGAACAGGTTTTTTCAGTTTTTGGATTGAAGTACTCCCTCCCCTTCATTACCATTGATTATCAGCTGCTCTTAGAAAAGCACAACTCACTGTAGCACTGAAAAAGTCAGGTGTAGGGGTGTGTATGTGTGTGTGTGTGCATGTGTGTGTGTTTGTGTGAGGAGAGATATATACTTGCCAGCTAGTTGTGTGTGTGTGTGTGAGGGTGTGTGTATATGTGTGTGTGTGTGAGGGAGAGGATGATTCCTGTGCAGAGAGAAAGAAAGAAAGAAAAGACGGTGGTTCAAAGTGTCAGCTTCTCATGTTGTCATCAGTCGCTTTCTATGGGTAAATCCCAGCACACTGAAATATTAATACCACCGCCAATTATGTAATTACACAGGAGGCTGCAGAAGAGCCCACGGACTGCTCAGACGCTGCTATGATTGCCTTCCGGGCTGGAGCAACCTTGAGCGTCTCGGATCGAAATCTTGTCTACGCTATAGTTTATTAATGAGGAGTCAAGCGACATTGAAGGAGGAAAATAATGAAGAGAGCAGTGTGCAAATAACAATAAAGTTATTATTTTATACTTTAAATAATGATTTATAAGTTATACTTGATTCTCTTGTTAGCCAAAAACAATGTAGAAGGAGACAGAGAACCAAACACTTCAGCAGCAGTGAATGAAAATCATAGCATAGCTGTGTAATGATAGCTTTAAAGCTACATGGACGTAAATGGAGCTTAAAGAGATGCTAGTTTTGCTGAAAGATCAGTGAGAATGGAAGGCACAGGCGTGACAGAAGGTTGTGTTTTCTATCTGCTTTGTTGAGAACTCTGTTGCCTATATAGAGTCATGAATGGGGAGACCAGATTGCATAAAGATTTTTAAAGTTTTGTGTACAGACAAGTTGGATATTTTGCCTTTGCCCTCACTGACATTCCATTTGTTGGCATTTTAAGGCATCAGTTCATCTGAATGCGCTTGGAATTCCCTAGGTGTTTCTTCATTACTACCCTTGTGAGATGTTTTTCTATCTCTCTCTCTGCTTGTTTTACACGTTTGCTTCAAAAGCCTACCTCTGAAAGAAGGATGCCTGGCATTTCTCTCACTCTTTGTCTGTCACTCATCTGTCAATGTCCATTTTCTCTCTTTGTCTCTTTGTAACATCTTTTGTCCAACCTCTTTCCAACCTCATCTTTAAAGCTCTGGTAGAATTGGGCAGTGATTGGATGCATTTTCTATTAAATACAGGTCTATCAGCAGGTAGAAATTGTGTCAGCAAATTAGAAATAGTGTATTTGCGTGAGACATTTGTGACAGTGACTCTAAAGGGTGACTTGATTTTGCTAAATACGGTTTAGCTTACATTGGTGTGGTGCTATACGTGTCTGTGTTTAGTCTCTTACTCTTTGTCCATCTCTCTGACCCTATTTCTCTATACTTCTCTCTCTTTTTCTATCTCCATCGCTCTTTTTCTATCTCCATCTCTCTCTCTCTCTCTCTCTCTCGCTCACTCTCTCTCCTTCTCTCTCTCGCTTTCCATAGTGACTTGAGAGGAATCAGAGACAAGAGAGTCGAGGCGAGGAGGTCGGGAGGAGGTCGGCGTCGGGAGGTTGTGAACAGTGCCCATCCATCATGAGGGTACGTCTGTCGCGCAGTCTGAGCCTGCTGGCCAAGGCGGGCATGGTGCTCTGGCTCATGTGGCTCACCTACCTGCTGGTCTCCCGCACCGCCTCCTACCACTCTTCCTCCATCTCGGATGCCGCTGGGAACAGGGACGATTCGGGCCTGGCGGTAGGTGTCCGGGAGGCAGAGGAGGACGGGGAGGCCTTGCGGCAGCCCGTGTACCAGAAGCCGCCGGCGAACAGCAACGCGCCGGGCGAGTGGGGCAGGGCCGCGCGGCTTACACTGACGGATGACGAGAAGAAGCAGCAGGAGGAGAGCATTGAGCGCTACGCCATCAACATCTTTGTGTCGGACCACATCTCGCTGCACCGCCACATCCAGGACAACCGGATGCACGAGTGAGTATGGGCATCGTGAGCATACTAGGCACGTTCAATATGTCTGGTCACTTTTCATTTCCATGTACTGTTTCGTGGCTTTTTTGTGAGGTGGGGTTTGGGTGTGCGTTTGGGTGTGTGTTTGTGTCATGCAGTTTGTTTGCTGGGTGTGTTCCTGGACTGGAATGAAGGCTAGTCTGGCCTGTATGTGATTTTTTCCCCTTGCATTTTCAGTCCAGATGCCAGCTTGGCCTGTCGAGTTGGCATATGTTTAGCGGCATAGTGGATTATTTATGTTTCCTGTGGTTCTGCTTTGGATGCCCCTGTGGTTTATGACAGTGCTCCTCCTCATTACTGAACAGTATTCCCTTACGAAGCAAAGGCTAGGTACTGAAGCCTTATATCTAAAGCATGATACACTTGGCCATTTCTTTATGTTTTTTTTTCTAGAAAGTTCTTTCTCCTTCCCTTCACCATCTAGCCTTTCCCTTCATCTCCTGACCCATGTGGGTCTCTGTTGCTGGTTTAAAGAGTAATTACTACTTTCTCTCCCAGTGTAATAAGCTAAGGACTACAATAATGAGCTGGATTTCATGTTGGAATTCTGCAAAAGCATCACAGTTTTTTTTATTTACTTCCCAGTTGAGATGAACAAGATCAGTTGGATTTGGTGTTTTGTGTGTGTGTGTGTGTGTGTGTGTGTGTGTGTGTGTGTGTGTGTGTGAATTTTTCTGAGCTTTGCAAAAGAAGCAGAAGCCCTTTAAAGTGTGGTTCAGTCAGAAGATCATAGAGCTTAGCAGTGAGCTTTTAAGCCGTGTTGACTTCGTGCTGAGGATCTGGGAGTTTTTTTGTGACGACGTTTCACTCATTTTAACAGCTGCTAACGAGTTCTAGCGAGTCTTTTGAAACAACTTTTGCAGCCAACCCTCTGACCCGCTCATCTTTTCCCTGAAATTGTTAGTAACATTATTTTTGTTGTCGGTAGGCTTTTTTTTTGCCAAAGAGAAAGGGGCCACTTACAGATTTTTGCCATACTACAATAGTAGTATTTTACCATAAATCAGCTGTTTTTGTTAACATAAAACTGTTGTTGCAAGTTGTCTCTCTCTGTTGACAAATCTACAAGCTACACATCGCCCTCAAGAGTCCCATATTCCTCAATCCCTCTATCTCTCTTTCTTTCTCTCCGTTCCCTGGGTATCTGTGAAATCCTCTCTGGCATGTGCTGCCTCTGTGTGATGTTTTTGTCCCTTTTAATTCCGTGCCATTATTATATCCCCCAAAGGCTGCCAAAGACCCCAGAGGCTCGGAGTGGTATCTCTGCTGCAGATAATAACTGCCAGGCTTGCAGTGCAGTGTGACTGGCCAGTGTTCCACTCACACTTCAGTAGCAGGTTTCTCACCTGTTCCTCACTTGGATGTCAGTGTTTATGGTCATGATTGATATTATGAAGCTCCTTGTGACCTTTTTACTTTTCAACAA
Organism: Tenualosa thibaudeaui; assembly: GCA_027481765.1. Classification (NCBI taxonomy): domain Eukaryota; kingdom Metazoa; phylum Chordata; class Actinopteri; order Clupeiformes; family Clupeidae; genus Tenualosa; species Tenualosa thibaudeaui. The sequence goes on from JAIFZK010000011.1 coordinate 7,769,667, forward strand.
GCTGGATTTATTTAATTTTAGTTTTTCTTTTTTCACGATTTATTTATATTTCTATTTATATCTATTTTATAAATTTATCAATTTATATAATTTGTTATCTATCTATCTATCTACACATCCATCCACCTTTCTTTTCTTCTTTGCTTTATTGTTGTATTTATTTGTATTTTTGTTATTGTTACTTTTGTTAAAATCTGTTTTCTTATCTCAAGTATGTTGTGTCATATTTGCCGTTGGCAGGTGTCGGGCGAAGAAGTTTGACCTGCGGCGTTTGCCTACCACGTCGGTGATCATCGCCTTCTACAACGAAGCCTGGTCGACGCTGCTGAGGACCATACACAGCGTGCTGGAGACCACACCCGCGGTGCTGCTGCGTGAGATCATCCTCATCGACGACTTCAGTGACCGCAGTGAGTACCAGAGGGGGAGAACCATGGTGTGATGAAAGAAAGTGTGTAAGTGTGACTAAAAGAAGAATTTAGAAAGAAAAAGAAAAAAAGACATATTCTAAGTCAGGAGTCTCCAACCTTTTTTCCTCTGAGAGCTGAATTCAACTTGGCCAAGAGCTACTTTACTACTATTTTACACTGGTATTATTGATAGTCCAAGAGATAAACATCTTTAACCATCTTACACACTTACAGCACAGTGCACTCATCTAAAATCTAAAATGAATAATAAATATTGTCTGACCTTACTTTGCACCTTTTCCATGGTCACTACTAACATCAGCTCTTATCAGAGAGCTGGAAAACTGGGATAGTTATGTACCAGACAGGGCAGGATATTTGAATTTGATTTCATAGAGATTTTAACAGGTTTAATAACCTTTGTGACTATTTTGGGACCCCTGTTCTAAGTAGATTGAGTAGACTTTTTGTAGAGAGTTGTAACTAGGCTTATTGGATGACTGGTTTTCATACAAATAATTAAGATGAACAAATTAACAAAATTACTAATTGTATTGTGTCATCATAGTTAAATAATGCACATATTTGAGGCCAATGACAGGAACCCTGGTACTATCGCCATTGTAATGGAAAGTTTTTAGTTTGTTTTATCCCACTGGTATAGATAAATGGAAATAATTATGCTAAATTGTGCTGCATCGTTTTTAAATAACTTTAATGAGGTCATTATATAACAATAGTGATTAGCCTAATTGTGACAGAGAGAGAGGGAGAGAGAGAATAGAGAGAACAAAACAAAGGAAGGAAAGGAATGCCCGAAGAAAGAGGTGAAAAAGAGGGCATTCTCGAGTGAAGGACAATAAGTTGCAGATTAGTGAAGACAGAAAAAGGGGGTGTAAGAGTTGAGCTAGAGAGAGAGAGAGAGAGAGAAAGAGTGACAGGGCAGCAAGAAGGTGTTCAGCTATTTATCCTCAGCTGGCTGCCATCTTGGTGCTCCTCCAGCACTGAGCTCCTCCTGATGACCTCACACCAAGCCATTTCCTGTCCACCTCCCTCTCAAACCAACACACGCCTGCATGACACCCGGGAGAACGTTTAACTCAGAACTGTAGAACTGCCCTCACTAACCCTATGCAGCATCATATACACAGAACGAGATATAATAAATCCTAGAATTAGTTGTTTCAGTATTTAAGATCATAAGGCCCTTTTTAAAAGCATTGCTACATGTGGTTTTCAGGATTTCTCAGTGCAGGCTCATTCATTTGGATCTCATTAGGTGTGGGTGTGACATCAATTACACTTCTAATTAATTCGGCTTCCCAAAACTCTTTCCATATGGATGTAACACTTTTCAGCACAGATAGCTTGTGATAGAAAAAACAGACTGACACTCTTGCACATTCAGTTCTGCATTGTCTGTCTTGTTAGCAGATACCTTGAAGCTGACATACCATCATCCATGCTTTTCCAAATTCGTAACTGTTTTCTGCAGGCTGTGCTTAGACTCAAACACCACAACCAAGGCTTGTTTAATTGCTCTCCGGGGAGGAGGGAGACATGAAACACAAGACCCTGTCAGAAACAAATATCCCAGAGCTGTTCATTTAATCTAGCCAGTCACTGAGTGCATAGTGGGTTGTCCTTCCATTGTTCCGTGATGGCAAATGAAAAAGTGATTCATTTGGAGAGCTTGGTATTAATCAGGTCCATGGAGTGTTTTGCCCAGACGCATCTCCCTTGGGTGTATGGCACTGGTCCTTCCTGCCCCCTTCGTTAGCCTCTAATGATGCCAGCAATTAATTTGTGTTATTTGTTCCACTGCTAGCTCTGTGCTGACCGTCCCAGTCTGAATGTTAGAGATAACAGTAAAGAAGGTTTGCTCAGACAGATAGGCATCATGGTAGACGGGTGTCACCTTAACACTGCCAACGTTGTCGCAAATTTCACAGCCTATCTGAAAACACAGCTGGCAGAGTACGTCAGCAACCTGGATCGTGTGCGCCTCGTCCGCACCAACAAACGTGAGGGTCTGGTGCGGGCACGGCTCATCGGCGCCACCTACGCTACAGGCGACGTGCTCACCTTCCTCGACTGCCACTGCGAGTGTGTGCCCGGCTGGATCGAGCCACTACTGGAAAGGTGAGCTGCCACACACACACACACACATTATCATACACACTATTATCATCAGTGCCTGACCATTATTCATCATATTGATACCCAATTCACTATCATTATGTACATTTCCACATGAACACTACTGCAGTTAACACAGCTAATTTTAGCTAATGATAGGCTACAGTTTTTGCCAATAATTTTCACACTTGTCTGACAATGTCCACCTTTTACAATGCCCACCTTTTCAAAACTCTTCAGTGTGCTTTCCCAGCACACATCTGAGCACCCCGGTTAACATTTGCTGTAAAATGCACAACAGCCACCAAAACTCTTCATACTTCACCCAAAATGCTGTTGTATCTATATCACATGCAGTCACTCGGCATGATAGCAATGGTGGTCAATGTGTACACACGAAAACTGAAACAACTTAAAACAAAACACATAAAATATAGCTTTTCTCATACAATTTGACACAGATCAACTTTGTTACATATGTTATGTACAGTATATGTCATCTATATTTTGAGTGAATATTGCAATCCAAACTAAGTGACATTTTTATGTATTGGTAGTGAATGAAAATGGCTCATACAGTGAGTGAATTAATATCTCTCTGTATCTGTGTAAACTGAAGGACTGTGCAGATGCAAATCACAATAAAACAGGCGCTGTTTCCTAAATGGCATAGGCCTGCTGCTGTACTACATAAGACATGGGAAGTATCACTGCGAGACTCTTTTCTATCAAGAGAACTTGTATGTATGGCAGTAGGCCATTTCAGTGGTTTTACTATATTTTGTCATGTACAGCATTCTGTAAATGTAGTATATTTGGAACAGAAAATACAACGTGTATAGTGTACCTTGTCCCCTGTTTCTGCATGCTGCACTGCAAAAAGGTCAGTGGTCATTACATGGGTATTACAACACTTGAGGTTCTCATGTAATGTCCCATTACAAAAAGTAATATGTGTAAAAAGGCCTACTTTTTACATGTATTACTAAAAAGGACTAATTTGAGTTTAAATTTTGCTGTTATAAGATTCCCAGACATTGTGTGTCATATTCAGAACAGATCATGTAGCATATAGCTAAGTAAATTTTTCTCCCAGTCCAGTCAGTACCTCTCATTTACCCCTTTCAGGATTGGTGAGAGCGAGAGCACCATTGTGTGCCCGGTGATCGACACCATCGACTGGAACTCTTTTGAGTTCTACATGCAGACGGATGAGCCCATGATCGGAGGGTTCGACTGGCGGTTGACCTTCCAGTGGCACGCAGTTCCCCTCACCGAACGGAGGAGACGCAAGTCTCGCATCGACCCCATCAGGTCAGATGCCGCCCCATGGCTTCACAGATTAGCTAAGTCCCCTTTAGCCTGAAAGCTGACTGGTTAAATCAACCAAATACTCTAGGTTAAGACATACCAGTACACACTGTACTTGCAATGACTTTTTTATGTAGAATGAACCTTAATTTTCTTGCATGCTTCCTCAGATCAGCTAATTGACATCAACATCACCACTTTTACAAGAGACAAATTCTGCATTTCCTAGAGCATGACTCAAATAGGTTCATCAAATCAACTTATGAATATAACATATCTAAACCCATAATACTAGAGAGATTTCTTGAAAAAATATCAAACCTACAATGAAATAAGCTGAAGATAAGTATCCACTGCCCCTTTTTTTTAATTCTGCAGGTCTCCTACAATGGCTGGAGGTCTGTTTGCAGTCAGTAAGTCCTATTTTGAGTACCTGGGCACCTATGACATGGGCATGGAGGTGTGGGGAGGCGAGAACCTGGAGCTTTCTTTCAGAGTGAGTAATGGATTCAGAGTTCTTTGTGTGTGTTCTAACCTCTAGGCCAAGGTTCTACAATACACTAAGAACTTACTACCAAACAGAGCAACTGAAGAGATGCTATAGATGTGGGATGTTGTGGGAGTAAATGAAGTGAAAAAGCCACGCAGAGGGAGTTGTGTGCATTCGTGTGTGTGTGTGACTGCGTATGTATGTGTGTGTGTGTGTGATGTGTATGTACACGTATGCGTCTGTGCGTGTCCGAATGTAAAACTGAAGATAGGTGATGCATACCTTTGGGCCATGTTTTATGCATTCAGCAATATAATACCTCACTTTGGGCTGCATAGTGCACTGGCATGCATAATTGATGATGTGTAAATTGGTTTACAACTGTGTATGAGGATAAGAATGAAAAAGCAAAATAAAAATTAAACAGGACAGGAGGTATTAAAATATCAGGCTTGCCTTTCTTTTATTCCTTTATGTGGTTTGTTCTTCCTCATTCCCTAAATCAGTAATGTGGTTAAAAGAGTTTTGGAAATTGTGTGAATAAAGTGTATTATTCTTGTGTGTTAAATGGTCTTTTATACGTATTACTGCTACGCTGCTAGTTGCCTCAGAGCCAAATTAGTATGACTGCCTTATGAAATTGAATTCCTTGTGGAAATACTTAATCTTAACCAAAGTTATTCCGGTCCAGTTGGCAGAGGCATTGGTAACACTCTGCTATAATGTCTGGAATCATATATGCTCCATGGTAGCAGGTGCTGCATTGCTGCACAACAATGATTGATGACTTTGGTTCTTAATGCTCAGATACTCTCAAACACAGTATTTTTCAGAACAAAAGAAACAGTCTGAGTGCAAATTGTTTTCACTGCACGTCAGTGTATGTGTAGCCTAATATGTAATATTGTTATAGTTTTGATAGGGATATCTATAACTGTTAGGGTGGAACAATCTGTCAAGGATTCTTTTGTGAATTGTTGATTTTTCTAGGTGTTCATTCCCTTGGTTTAAAGCATTGTCTTAGAATTTAGTTTTTGTGCCTGTGGCATTCTTATTCAGACAGCTGAATAACACTGTTGTGTAACAAGGGATGCTAATATTACCTTCTTCTGGCTTAGCAAGCCCTTTCACAGGTTGTTTTTGCACCTACCATGCACTATATGTGATTGTGGGACCACATCATGTTCTCACTTGATATGGTCGTTATGAATGACTTTGCGGTTGGATACTCCAGTACTCATTACTCTGGTATAACCCTTCCACAGGTGTGGCAGTGTGGAGGCTCGCTGGAGATCCACCCCTGCTCCCACGTGGGCCACGTCTTCCCCAAGAAGGCCCCTTACGCCAGGCCCAACTTCCTGCAGAACACTGTACGAGCTGCCGAGGTCTGGATGGACTCCTACAAGCACCACTTCTACAAACGAAACCCGCCTGCCCGCAAGGTATACGGCATATTTTTACACCAGATAAGTTCCTGGACAGGAGAAAGATGTCAGAAGGCAGTAACATTATTGCCTTGGAGTTGCGAGCAGACACTAACTAATATCAACAATGACAACAACAACAACTTGTTTATATATAGCTCTTTATCAAGAGAAAGTATGTAAGTAATGTAGTATATTTCTCTCAGCACAAATCCTGGCTCCTTGAATGGAACACTAAGTGAAATTGACTTCACAAGTTTATGTTGACACACGTGCTGTCAGATTGACACACGACAAAGTGCTCTAACACCAAAGCCTTTTTTAATGGAGGTGTAATTACGCAGTAATCCTCTGTTAGGCAGACATTGTTTTAAAACCAAACTGATAGTAATATGGCTTGATAAGATCAACTGTCTCCGAAGTAAAAATACTGCCAAGACAGCTTACACGACACAGAAGCACTTTCTGTGCCATCAAGGAGATATGGTTACCCTGGGAGACATTTAAAATATCTGGTATCTTATGCCAAGCAAGTTAATAGAGGAAATACAGTAGTAAAGTTTACTAAGAATTCAGCTAGTAATTTACATCCGGCCTTCAATTTCCTGTTGTTTGCTCTGTTTGTGAACGATTGTCGATTGGAGACACTGTAAGTGGGGCAAGCACCAGCTGTCTCCAGTTGCCAGTGTTCACAGACATAAAAGATGCATGCAACTCAATATAGCTGGCCTGGAAGAAAAAAAAAGTTACATTATTCATACCGTCAGGGATCTTTGATCAAACAATAAATTACCTTGTGAAAAGCAGGTGCGGAAAAAATGCCAAGTCGGACAGGGCAAACTAATGAGAAAAAACGCTGTGCCAGTTACTGGCACGCTCGGCTGCCAATGCCAGGGACCAAAGATGAGGGGTGACACCCGATACGATACAGGGCCATTCTGCCGATCATTAGTTTACATCAGATAAATGACACATTGCTGGCATTTAAGGGGATCTCATTATCGCTCTTGATTACTCATTCAGACTTTTCAGAATAGATGGCCACTTCCAGTAGGTCACACATGATAGGGCCTATTTGGGCTGTTTGAAGAAGCCTCAAGCAGACAGTTGTTATTGCTACCTACTGTTGTTATTATGTTATTATAGTCTCATATTTGGGGTGTCTGGGTTCTTTGCAGAGACCTGTAAGGTTATGACAGCTTTGGGAAAACTTCATGTGTACTGACTGAGTGGTTGTGGTTGAAGTTTTACTTTTCTTTTTTTTTCGGTAGGAGTCTTACGGGGACATCTCGGAGCGGGCTCTTCTGAGGCAACGACTGAAGTGCCAGAGTTTCGACTGGTATCTGAAGAATGTTTACCCAGAGCTCCATGTGCCCGAAGACAGGGAGGGCTGGCACGGAGCGGTGAGCGCCCACATTTACACCCGCACACACTCCCCAGGGCGACATTGTCAGCCCCCTGTCCTTACTCTTGCCACCACACACACATACACACACTCACACACGGTCTGTCTCGACACGCGTTGAAATGTTTTGGAGGAAAATTAAAAACTGAAGAGGAAGAACGCCCCGGGGCCTTCTCTATCCTTGCTGCACCATTCACGTTAAATTTGCAGAACACAAACACACACACACACACACACACACACACACACACACACACACACACACTCTTGTTGAAACTTAGAAGAAAACAGCTTGAAAACAGCAGTACAAACACAAAAGTAATTCTTAATTTATGTTTTTCATTTCCGACCTGGAAATGGATCTGTCTGAAACCTTGTGTACTGCTTCATGAGACAGGAGACCTTTTAATATGATCATGATGTTTATTTCTCTCTCTCTCTCTCTGTCTCTCTCTCAGGTCCGTAGCACAGGAATCCACTCAGAGTGCCTCGACTACAATGCCCCAGAACACAGCCCTACAGGTGCACACTTGGCCCTGTTTGGCTGCCACGGTCAGGGTGGCAACCAGGTACCATCCATACTTCCACCTCCGATCCCCTTAACTTCTCCTGCACTTTAGATCACTCTGTAACTACCCAAGTCATTTAGAATGGAAAAAGGCAGAAGGGAGAGAAAGGCATCTTTAAATGTCATCAGGATTGGGTTACTTTTGAGATGAGCTACATTTCAGCAGTGTGTATGTAATGCATATCATAACAATGGACATGACAGACTTAGCCTCTCTACAGTCATGGTGGGGTGACGGTGCATCATCATGGCAGTCGGTCACTTCCCGTTCTTCACACCAACGTCCTGTTAGTGCCTGAAATATCACGGCCATGTTTCTAATGATGCATGTTTGGAGGGAAGAACAATGTGTCTCAGTGTATGTGTGTGTGTGTCTTCATCACCCTTATTATTCATTGATGTTGCGCATCAGATGTCCCTTAAAAAAAAAAAAAGCATTATGTTGAGTTGAAAATCGATGTTTCCACCAACATGCTTGAGACAAGGGAACTTTAGCCTCAACATGACCCACACACATAAATGCACACACAAGCACACACACGCACACAACCCCACAGTGAGGCAGAAATGAGGGCCGATGAGTCTAAGCGATGCAGGCTGGGTAAATTATAATAAAGTTTGAGTCGAGACAGGACCTGCCCTTTTAATAAAGCCGTCAATTGGCCTGCGTGAATGATGCATGAGGTCTGACGAGAACCCTTCAGACCATGGAGATTGATTACCTTTTTTTGTGCTCCGCTGGCATACAGATGGACAGGTCCCCTGATGTCTTTCCATACCGGTGACCCATGCTTTGAAGTTTGTAGTTAAGGTCATTAGCGGACACGGCTGAGCAGGAGCATAATACCTTAAATGTATGTTGTTGCTGTCTGTTGTCACTGAAGCTAACCCATCTCAGATCTCTCACTCTTTGAAAACCACCGACACCCTAGCTGTATAAATGACCCTGACAGATTCAGAGAAAGGCTTCCCACCTCACATCTTACCAGCCTCACAAAGCAGGCAGTTGCATAAATGTCCTGTCCCACATAGCCACTGTCACATTTATTCATTCAGACTCTAATGTAAATGTTTGCTAAACATTTGCTAAAACTACCCAACACTAGTAAAAGAAGCAGAGTTTCATAATGACGTGTTCACAGTTGCCAACTCACAGTTCTCTGTAGCACTCTTATTTGTGTTAATGACTCACTTGCAAACATCCTCCTCACCCAACAGTACTTTGAGTACACGTCCAAGAAGGAAATCCGCTTCAACTCTGTGACAGAGCTGTGTGCCGAGGTGCCAGCGGGACAAAACTACGTCGGGATGAGGCACTGCCCACCAGACGGAACTTCTCTGCCTCCAGGCATCATCTGGGAGTTCAGAGATGTGAGTCTACCCCTCCTCTCTGCCGTTCACTGCTTGACTCAACACCATTTGATCCTGTCCTTCTGCAAAAACCTCTTTTGAAACATGGACACATGCTTTGCAAGCTGTCATGGGAATGAAAATCATGTCAGAGGTCTAGATTTACACTTTGTTATTCAATACATAGGATTTATGGAGAACCATATGCCATATAGATTTGTATGCACAGATGTGTTTACTTAGAATTTGTGGCCATGCCTGCTCATTTCTAATGAGACTGTTTCCCCTCCTGTCCCTTTCTGTGTCCTGTCCCTTGTGAACCTTTCTGTCCACAGGATGGGAGCATCTACCACCCTCACTCAGGCTTGTGTGTCACCTCGTACCGCACAGCCGAGGGACGCACAGACATTCAGATGAGGACTTGCACTCCTGGAGACAGGCACCAGCATTGGAAGTTCGAATAATAGGAATTGTGTGTGTGTGTGTGTGTGTATTAGTACGTATGAGCATGTGTATATATATGTGTGTTTGTGTGTGTGTGTGTGTTATGGGGGGTGGGGGTGGTGGATGTAGCTCTTTGAGACCTAAGTGCAATTACCATAATGGACTTCAAGATGCAAGGCTTTGGAGCAAGCAGGAATTACCCTGCTGTACCTGGAATGCTGCAGATCAGACTGGCCTATGCTCTTGTGCCTTTGTGAATCAACAGGCAACCCAGAAGTAAAGTGCCAATATGGTTTTATTTTTAGTGTTTATTTTATGACAGTCATCTTGTTATTGTCCTTCTGTCTTTCAAAAGGGACATGTACGAGACATGTAGAGGAGCATTTCTGGCTACTCCTGGAGGACTGCAGGACTGAAGTACTGCAGTAACAGTACAAGGCCGTGTAATTTAATTTCAGTTTTAATATGTTGAAATTAGGACCATGCTTTGGCCTGTTCCAACCACAATTAATAAGTACAACAAGAGCAATACAGGGCAGACTAATTAAGCCTTGTCCTGCTGGAGGGCTCCACTTGTGCCAGCATCATGATGATGAACAGCTTGGTGGATACAATTATTTCACCGTGGCTGTCACCCTAACACTTAATTTCACTTTTCATAAGAATAGTGTAGACAAAGGAAGAGGAATAAGAGACTGTTGTTGTTTTGTTTTTCATTTTCTATAGCATTTTGATATTGTTTACACATCTTGCCTAGCCACAGTGAGTGTTGTGTGTGTTGTGTTTTTGTTGTCTGTTTGTGTGTGTGTGTGTGTCAGCGGTTGCATTGAAGAGATTTGTTTGTTGGGAGGTAAAATCCCAATGGCAGGGAGGTGTGTTAATGCCATGTTGGCTCTCTCTCGTCAGCTGGTGTGCGGGGTGGGGGGGTTATCCTCCGTCCAGTTCTGGAGGGATTTCCAACCAATGAGGAGCCAATTAAAATAATCTCCCATCTGTGATGGCTTTTTCTATTATGGGGATTTGGGAGATGTGTAGGGGCGGTTAGTGGGTGGGGTGAGGAGAGATGTTGTCTTCTTAGGGAATAGATTAAACTTGACTGATCAGATTGCTCATAGGAGAGAGACAGAGAGAGAGAGAGAGAGAGGATGTGGTTTTGCTTAGTCTAGATAGGACTAGATGGGACCATGGGAACTCACTGTGGCTCTGTTTTCTACTGTGCCTGAGTAGACTGTTCACGTGCTGGCCTTAATGTAGAGAACTGCCGTAGGTATCCTCTTATTGACCTCATGGACACTAATGTCAGATTAATCTGAAATGTATACCATTTCTGATTGTTCGCCATTCCAGTTTTTCACAACACTGATGCCAAGCTTGACCAATTAGGAGTGTTAGAGGAGGCTTTCCTGTGTGTCAGCGATGCTTAAAAATCGTATGCTATGTAAGTGTTTGATTGCCCAATTGGTTTTAATATGCCAATATGAATTAAGTTTGGTTTACATGTCTTGTGGCATTTGTCATTACTGCCGTGCTTTACCAGAGCTGTAGACATAGCATACACAAATTAGCTCGTACATGAATTGCATAGTGCTTTCAGACAGCTTAAGTGTTGACCAAAGTGTAATGTCAGCTATTTAATTGTACTTAGTTCACATTAAGTCAAAGCTTTTTATATGTATGTATTAACTCCCCCGATGGTTAACATCTTTAATTACTGAGTATTGCATTTGTTGTAAGCGTTTTGTAGCACAACGGCATGTGCAGTGTTGTTGTTTGCACATGCTCAGTAGCCAGCTGTAATACTGAAAATGTTTCTGAATGGCCTCAACACACATCATCTTCTGTGCTAATTTGCACTATGGCGTGACTAAGAAGTGACACATCCTTTTCTAGAAAGTGACCTTAGACCTTTTTTGACACCCTTCCCAAAAAACCTTTAAGCCCAGTGCATCTGTGTCTTTGAAAAAGATTCTCAATTTGTAAGGGACCTAAGTGGGACTGTGAAAAAAAATCTATATTTTTGAAATAATGTTCTTATGTGATTCAGGCCAAATGATGATTAAAGTTGATTCTGGTAAATGAGTGTGTGTGTGTCTTTTTAAGCGTGCTAAATTGCATCAGTCATAACAGTGAAATAAAGATGTCTGCATTTGAGTCTAAGGAAACCTGTGCCTGCTCTGTGGAAACTCAAACTAATCTCATTCAGTTCCTGGAGGAATTTAAATCAAGATAACATGATCTGTTAGGGTTATAGCAGGTCATGAGTGGAACCATGATGCATTTGGTGCCAGATTAGGACTCAAACAGTAAAGCTCTTCTATTTTTTATGATTTGCCAAATCCATTTAAAGTTTTCAATTCAGTTAAATGTTTTGCCTAAATGTAACCATACGAATCATGAACTGCACTTCCCGATAGCTGAGCACAATTTAAGATTCTATTCTCCATCCAATGACTTCATTGAGGGCAAAAAAAGGTAAAAGGCATGTTTGGTGTCATCTAGTGGCGAGAAGTCAACATGCATGCAAGAAAAAATCATGAAGAGTTTACTTGGCATAGCCTGTGTACAGTAGCCCAGGATGTTCAATAGATTATTTAGGTAAATACTACAGCTTTGCATACTGAGACTGGACTGGTATTTTTGATCACTGAAACCTGTGCTATATGAGAGGCCTTCTGGCTTTAAAAGGACTACTCTCTTGAATAAATAAATGTCAGTCTCTCATGGCCGGAGTTTGTCACTTGCCAATTGATTTTGAAATCATTTTTCAAGTTGACATTACTCTGACATTACTCAAGAACATATGACACTCTGATTTCCTGCAATGCAGTGTAACACAAATTACAGCCTATGGTAAGACTACTCGGTATTGTGGGCAGTGTAGCATAGATTATTACACTCTACTTGCCTTGTCTCTGTACGTTTTACAAGAGTAACATTAATCAAGCTCTGAGACACTCAAATTACCTTCTCACCCCATACATAGACTATGAAATATTTATATGTTAATTGGAATAACATGAATTTTGCTTCAGGTTTCATTATGTTCTTCAGTTTCATTAATCAGTGAACACAATTATTACCTATCCCTTGGTGGTGGTGGTGGTTATGATGGCATTTTTTAAAGTAAGCAGTCGAAAAATGCACAGGCTAAAATAGGGTTGAGGTGATACTTTGCCACTGTGTAGGTCATTTGAACAGTCGTGGCCTAGATTGTTATTTAATGATCTAAATTAAGCAAAATAATCTCTCCCTTGATGCCAAATGTAAATGTGGAATGGTCAATCTTGCTGGAAGATGTCAGTCTCTTGAATAAATTAATTTAAGGACAATGCTTACATTCTGTTGCCAAGATGCCTTTATAATTTAATAATAATAGTAGAAGTAATAAAAACAAGTAACGTTAGCCTATACTCTCTCATCTTATTTGTTTAATTTACTTGCAGTGTTCTCTAAGGCTGTTCACGTTTCACAATTCTAGAAAATGTGATATGCACCTGAATAAATAACTAAATAAATAAATACTCGCAATGAAATAGGCGGGTGCACTTCATTGTCTAAGGAATTATAGGAGACTTGAATGCATAAGTGGTGTGAGTTTAAAGTAAACTTAATACTTTGGTGTCTTTAGCTTAGCGTTTCTAGAATGCATAAATGTACATAGATGCCTGAAGGGAATTAAAATCATGGTAATCATGGGATTTACACACTCGTTAATTTGTGGACAACCTCGGAAGCATTGATGCAAAAAGTGGCCTTTTCAAAAACAAAAAACAGACCATGCATTTTGACAAATTTGATAGCATTCTGGTGTCACTGACGGTGTGAAATAATTCGGTTTGGATGGTAGTCTTATGTAGGCCTATTGTTTGGAAGGGTTGTTTGCTTGGCTAATGAAGAACACCTTTCGCAACTTTTCCCATGTTCAGTTGTTGGAAGTAGTTTGCACAGTCTTGTGTGCACAGCCTCCTCCCCCTTAACCAACTTCCTGGATATCCTGAGCAGTGAACACACGTATGACTTAAACGCGCTGAATGTGAGAGTGCTGGACACTTTCACTGACTTGACATGTTTTTACTGACGCGAGAAGAGAGACGGTGGAAGAGTTGGCTAGCGCTAACTGGATTAGGATTAGCACTGTCACCGTGTAAACCTGAAGAGACTTGGTGATCTGACCTGGATTTTTCCCCCAAGTGCTACTGTAGTTAGCCACCTTGCTAACTTTACCGGATAAATTCTGTTTATTGGGTCATACCCATCATTTTTAACTTTTCACAAGGACTACTTGAAGAAAGGGTTGAGCTTGGAAACTTCAAGCAAGTTTGACCTTCTACTTTCTCACAGAATTCCTGCACATAAATCACGAAGCAAATGTATCCGGTGTTTCTTGTCATGATGCATTGCAACGCTAACTTTATTCAATGATGCGTTCAACAAGTTCTCAGTATGATCTGAAGTGGCTAACGTTAACAGATTGTGGCTCTGTTTTCTCCTAACCTGCTTTGCAATGTAAACGTGTCGACGACAATCAGGGACCTAAATTACATCTTGAATTAAGAGACACCATTAATTCAGGATCTTGAAACTACACTATGGCACTTTGCGGGCGAAGAAATCGATCAAAACTGATTGTTGGCATCTTCTGTGTCTCTGTTGTTGGATATTTCCTATTTCTGAAACGCAGCGGGAACGATGTCGGGGTGGCAAGTCGACGTGGGGTGTCTGCCAATGGACAAAAAGACATAGAATACGAAAAGTTGAGGAGACCAGTTTACGATAAACCACCCTTGGATATGAGTGCACTTGGGGAACTAGGACGAGCTGTAAAGTTAGATTTAACTGGAGAAGAACAAAATAAAGAATTGGAGAGTATCAACAAACATCAGATCAATACCTACGTGAGCGACAAAATATCCCTCCATCGAAGATTACCCGAGAGATGGAATCCACTGTAAGTCCTAAATACCCTCCCTCTAACAAGACATTCAGCAATTATCATTTTTTTAATTGGATGATTAATTTATTGATGAACTTATGTGCACCATAGTGCCATTGATTTGGTAGCCTATCTGTCAGTTGGAATGATATCTTAAGTACTTTTCTAGGTTAGTGTTGCAAACACCACAAGCACTGTTTCGGAGATGATCGACGAAATGTGTCTACAAGTGTAGGCTATAGCAATTGTATTCATTTATATTCTAATATATCTGTACACCACACTGGTACCTAAATTAATAAGATACAGTTAATGCCAATGTGTATCATAAATATCATTCAGACTTGGGTGAGAGGGTTACTGCATCAGCGTCTGAAGTTCTCACTTAGCTGAGAGGTGTGGTCCAGGGGTCAGCAGTAGCTGCAACCAGCTTTTTTTTTGGGAAGCCATAGCATTCCTATGGTGACTGTAACCAACATCAAAAGCAGGGTTGTCACCCAGGGCTGTTTTCTTTCTGGCCAAGAACACACACACACACACACACAATGCTGTATCTTTTTCCTTTGACTCCCTCACGCAAACCTGTAGGATCACTGTTACTAACACTATTCTTTATGTCCCCTCTCGTCCTTCCCCATACCAGCTGTAAAGACCTGGAATATGACTACCACTCCTTGCCCTCCACGTCTGTGGTGATTGCCTTCTACAATGAGGCGTGGTCCACTCTGCTGCGCACAGTGCATAGTGTGCTGGAGACTTCGCCTGATCTGCTGCTGCGAGAGGTCATCTTGGTGGATGACTACAGTGAGCGAGGTATGGTACAAAGCTTCCTCTAGTATTGGATAGATTCCACACACACACAAACACACACACACACACACACACACATGGGCACACAGAATATAAGTACCACTCTTCTCATATCTGGTTCCGCGCTGGTGGAATGAACTCCCAAGTGCTACCAGATCAACTGATGCCCTCTCCACCTTCAAGAAACTTGTGAAGACCCAGCTCTTCCAAGAATATCTCCTGGCGTAAACTCTGAGAATGCACTTAACAATTTAATTTCTCTGCACTATTGCACTTTCAACTTAAAATGGGGCAGTTTCTATGTTAGCAATATGCACCCCTTGTTCATTCTTTCATTGTGTTGTAACTTGAATGTTATCCTCTTTTGTAAGTCGCTTTGGATAAAAGCGTCTGCTAAATGCCTAAATGTAATGTAAATGTAAAGTACCAAGACATTGTATTGTTGGATGACCACAGCTCTGGTACAGGACAGATTCCTTACACAGACACACACACACACACACACCACACACACACACCACACACACACATACACACACACACACATGCACACACATCCAGTCACTGAGATATGGTCCATGGTCCATTGTTTGGGACAGATTTCAGTGTTGGGATAAATGTTAGGGAACTGGATGTTTCAGGCTCAGGTCTGAGTTCCCTGTACTGAGAAGATGAGATGAGACAATTGTTTAGGTTGTTACTCGTCGTCAGATTAAATTCCTAAAGAACATCTGCATGCCAGGGAAGTGCATGGCAAAGCATTTTAGCGGCCAGGTTGGCACCGCTGTCAGAGCCCGAGAGGCCAAATAGAGATGGAACACAGAGCAGGTGGTGTTTCCGTGGAGGAAACCAACCGTGAGATTATGGTCTCGCTGCCAGACTGGCACAGGGTGGTGCCCCCCCTTGGCCCACTGACTTTGAGAGGTCATAACGGATGGAGGTTATCTGAATGTGAATGCACATGGCTCTGTGCCACTGACCGCTCCCTCCTGGCTGGGTTCATGGGGATGAAGGAGAAAATGATTGACTTGTAAACAGAGATGTAGTACCTGTTTGCACCACCCAGTGGTAGAAGAGTGGTATCTCTGGAGCTGCAGGTGGCATCTGATAAGAATGTAAAGGTGACTAGGAGATTTTTGCCAAGTGTTTGAGTATGAATATGGGGGGTAATAATTCCCAAGTGGATTATAGATCAATTTGCTCAAAGTGTCTGTGTGTGTGTGTGTGTGTGTGTGTGTGTGTGTGTGTGTGCTGCTACTGCTGCTGCCACCGCTGCCCCCGCCGTAGAGCACTTGAAGGAGCCTCTGGAGCGGTACCTATCAAGTGTGCGTAAGGTGCGGCTAGTCCGTGCCCGCAAGCGCGAGGGCCTGGTCCGCGCAAGACTCCTGGGGGCCTCACTCGCCACGGGCGACGTGCTCACCTTCCTGGACTGCCACTGCGAGTGCCACGAAGGCTGGCTGGAGCCCCTCCTGCACAGGTGAGCGGCACAAATGAAACCCCACAGAAAATTCTAGACCCTCCTCTAGTCAGCCATCTGTTTGTTTGCCAGGGTGTGTGTTTTATTTTTAATCTTGATGTGTTGAAAGGGTGTTGCCACTTTTGGCTACTAATCAAGAATGCCTTGAATGCCATAACTGTTAACAGCATTTATTTAAGCTTGTTACTGTTTACCCAATGGCGTTATGCCCTTGTTTCAATATTCCATTTTTTTCAGCGCTTCTACATGTCAAACTCTGAATCACATTCTACTTTATTTCTATGGTAGTGCTTAAAAAGATCTTGTACATCTTTTAGATATGCTTGTGCTTATGGCACTCTGGTATTTTAGTTTTTATGTACTGCAGCTTGCTCTTGACGCTGTATTGTACTGTATGTCTAGTGGTTTTGCATACTTTTTTAATACATATCAATGAAGAGTTCAGATGCAAAACCCTCCATTCACAATGATGAATGAGTTACTGTTTTAGCTTCATCCCTTTCTCAGTAAAGTGAGTCTGTACCCCCCTTGCTATTCTCTATTACAGGATCATGGTGGAGCCCACGGCAGTGGTTTGTCCGGTTATCGACGTTATTGACTGGAACACCTTCCAGTATCTAGGCAACCCTGGTGAGCCTCAGATTGGCGGCTTTGATTGGCGGTTGGTGTTCACCTGGCACCCAGTGCCGGAGCACGAGCAGAAACGACGCAGCTCCCCGACAGATGTCATCAGGTGTGTGTGCTACACACACACACACACACACACACACACACCACACACACAGAGGCTCAGTGACACCCTTGTAGGCAACATCACACACATACTTACTGTTTCATAGACTTTAGATGTGCATACTTATGCAAATACACATATGCTTACGCATATTTATGAAACTCACTGAATCTGGAAACATACATCACACACACACACACAGACACACAAAAACACACCATACATATACACATTCATTATCACTCAAAAACTCCAAGGTCAGCACTACAGTTTGCCACACTCCCTTTCAATTAATTCCGTGACAGCAGCCTCTATATGCAACGTGAAGACACTGCCAGTCCACACGCACACATACACACGCACACACACACACACACTGCTGTCAATCAGGACAGAATTATCCTGTGTCTGAATCTGTGTATAGTTGTTATATTTCTGCACCATACTCTCCTGTCCTCCCATTAGGTCTCCCACGATGGCTGGAGGTCTGTTTGCAGTCAGTAAGAAGTACTTCCACTACCTGGGTACATATGACACTGGCATGGAAGTGTGGGGAGGAGAGAACCTAGAGTTCTCTTTTAGGGTGAGTTCTCTTTACAGTTCTGCACTGGGCCCACACACATACACACACCTGAACACCCCCCTGCCCCCCCACCCCCTCCCAACACACACACACACACACACACACACCTCTGTAATCCCCTATGCTTCCCCTATAATCTTGTTGTAGTCTTTCTTTCTTTCTTTCGTTCTTTCTTTCTTTCCCTCCCTTCTTCCATTCTCCATGGGTTTGCCACCTCTATGTGTAATATGTGCACTAGGTCACACAGGGTGATGAGGTTAGTGAGTGGTTAACAGGACGCATGTCTATGCAAGAATTCCAGCCAGAAGTCAGGAATGGAATGATTCTAATAAACTAATAAACAAGACATACACGCACATACACACTTTTCCATTTCCAAAGAATTGCCAGGTCCTGCATATACCATCCAAGTGTATTTTCATTATAGGGACATGGTGCTGTTGCTGGCACGCGCCACTGCTTCCGTTCCCACGGGGGTGTAGCACAGGGCCCCTCATTGTATCTGTTCTTGATTAGATCAGCCTAACGCTCTCCTCGTGGTCTCATGGTTATCTCCCTCGCTCTGTGTGTGTGTGTGTGTGTGTGTGTGTGTGTGTGTGTGTGTGTGTGTGTGTGTGTGTGTTTCCCTTTTCTGTCCGAGCAGATCTGGCAGTGTGGAGGCTCGCTGGAGATCCACCCCTGCTCCCACGTGGGCCACGTCTTCCCCAAGAAGGCCCCCTACTCGCGCAGCAAGGCTCTGGCCAATAGTGTACGAGCTGCAGAGGTCTGGATGGACCATTACAAGGACCTCTACTACCACAGGAACCCCCACGCCCGCCTGGTAAGATCACATTCACAAACACACACACACACACACATACACAGATATACAGACACACACACACAGCAGTACGCACATACACATGCACAGACACACACACGTAGAGACATACAGTACTTACACACAGAAATACACACATGCACACATACACAAATGCATAAGCACACTCTCAAGAACAGAAACACACATCTACAAGCGTAAGCCCAGATATTAAGTCTGGCTTACCAGCTCTTCACCCAAGTAATCCTGCACTGTCAGACTATAATAACAATGTTGCTGCGTTTGAGGGGTTGTTTTCAGTCCATTGTTGTGTAGTTCATCATTTGTGTGTGTCTTGGCTGGGGGGGGAGAGAGAGAAAGAACGAGAATGAAAGATGTGGAACAGATGCTGTTGTTATCTCTGTCCAGTGAAGGGATGATATTATACAGTATGAGAGAGAAATAAAGCAAGCAATAAAGCAAGTTCATTTGCCTCTATACATGTATGATGTATACCCCGCACCCTCACCAGACAAACACGACAGTGCTATCCACTACATATCCCCTTACTCTCTCCCCCAGCATACAGCACACACACACACACACACACACACACACACACACACACACACACTCACACACACACACACACACATACACACACACACACACACACACACACACACACACACACACACACACACACACACACACACACACACACACACACACACACACACACACACACACACACACACACACACACACACACACACACACACACACACACACACACACACACACACACACACACACACACACACACACACACACACACACACACACACACACACACACACACACACACACACACACACACACACACACACACACACACACACACACACACACACACACACACACACACACACACACACACACACACACACACACACACACACACACACACACACACACACACACACACACACACACACACACACACACACACACACACACACACACACACACACACACACACACACACACACACACACACACACACACACTCACACACACACATACACACACACACACACACTTCCACTCCCTGACCGTCTGTCACACGAAGAGGTAAGCCTCGGTGTCAGTGCACTGTAAAGTCCCTCTGATTGAGTGACACTCTGGTTGACGTGCAGGGCGAGAGCACTCAAGGTGACACTCAGACTGGTGTGAGATTACCAAAGAGAGAGAGGGAGGGAGAGAAAAATATAGAGAAAGGGGGAGATACAGAAAGTGAGAGAGGTGGAGGGATAGAAGGATACAGGGAGGGAGAGGTGGAGAGAGAAGGAGGAAGAGGAAGAAATGAAGAAAAAGAAAAGATGGCAAAATAGAGGGATATAGACAGAATAGGGAAAAAAAAAGACTAGGATGGGGAAAAGACAGATGGCGAGAGAGAACAAATAAAAAATGAATTGAAAGTGTTCAAATGTGGAGATGGTGGGGATGAGAGTGTGTGAGAGATAGAGGGGAAAGTGTATGCGTCAGAGAGATGTGCTACCTTGAGTGAATAGACGTGTATTATCTAGCTGCCCTTGAGCTGGCTGCCTCGCCCCGCTGGAGTCGTCGGAAGAGACGCGCTGGGAACAGATCGGGTGGCACTTGCAAGCTGGCACCCACCACTCCGCCCCATAACAAAAAACGTCTCCAACTAACCCACTGGAAACTGTCTTGCTCCCCAACTGAAAATCTTCTCTTAAGAATGTATCTTTAAGACAAGTAGTCTTTTAGTAGTCACTTAGTACTTCAAAACAGGTGGTGACTGTGTGTGTGTGTGTGAGTGTGTGTCTGTGTGTTTGTTTAGGAGGTGGAGAAGAAGTGGAGAGTGTGTATGTGTGTGGGTGTGGTCATGCAGATTTAGTGTATGTACAGGTCTTGAGGTGTTTCAGTCTAAAACGGTCTTTCATAGGGTCTCCCATTGCAGGGCACACCAGCCTAGCAGTGTCAGCATCAGCACCTCCTCCTTCCTCCTTCCTCATCTTTCTCCTCATCCTCCACCTGTGTGTGAGTGGATGAGTGTGTGTGTGTGTGTGTTTGTGTGTGTGAGTGAGAGAGACAGAGAGAATGGATCTCCCTTGAGCTATGATGTATAATTCAGGCGGTCTGGAGAGCTCCTCTGGCACACCTGAGGGCCTTGAACTAAACTGCCCTCTGCTGCAGGGGACTCAGACCACAGGCCCACAGTGAGTTACTGACTATGAGTATGGATGAGCACTAGAACTTTCAGCACATATAACTTTGTGTGTTTGTGTGTGTCTATGATCATACACAGAGCCACACTCACAAAAAGTGGGTAGGAAAACTGGAGCATATCTTTGGCTAAGGGATTATAACTGTGCACGTGTGTGTGTGTATGTGTGTGTGTGTGTGTGTGCGCGCATGTGTGTGTACATGTATGTGTGTGCGTTTGCATATGTTTGTGTGCCATACAGGGAATGGCAATTATTTGATGTGCAGGGGAAATTCTAATGGAACTGGAACTTAAAACTGTTGCCATTGAGATAGCAGTCAGTGATGTGACACTAGGCTTGTCTGTAGAGAGACTTGGCAAATGCTATTCATAGCTCTATTTCAAACCCCCTCCAATACAAGACACTTGTGGTGCGTATCTGCCTGACCTTGTGACCCCCTACCTTTGCCTCTGTGATGGATCACTTGAAACAGACACTGGTGTTTCTAAAACCCTCTCTCTATCCCTCTAACAGCCTTCTCTTCCTCCCCCCAACCCCGCAGTCATCTGAATGGCCAATTAGAGCATTCTTATGAGCTTCACCACCATCCATCTTCCAGTCAGTGTGTTCTGTGCTGTGTGTTACGAGCAGATGTAGCACGCAAACACACCCGTCTGTGGCACCCCTCAGTGGGCCCCTAACTCACCGATAACACCCCGCACACACACACACACACACACACACACCCAACCTTTCCATTCCCCACTTACAGCCAATCAGAGCTGACATGAACGCCTGTGCGTCCTCCCCGAACATCTGAGTGTTTGTGTGTGAGGGATGGCTGAGGTACATGGAACAAGTCAGAGCAAATACCCAAGTGAGTTGCACTGAGCAATTCACTTAATATTGTGTGTGTGTGTGTGTGTGTGTATATATGTGTGTGTGTGTGTCTGGGGAGGGGTAGTTGAGACATAGTGTGTTGTTTACGCCTGTCGTTTACTACTTTGTGGTGTTTACGTAAACACTACAAGGCCCCAAATATAGCGGAAATAACTCTCCATGCAGTAACAGACCCACAATGATGTACAGTACATCTGTGGTGTGGACACAGACTGTTGAAACAAGAGGTAATTTTACCTTCACCTCTGGGGCATCCATGTTGTATAAAGTTTTTGGGGGATTGGGGTGCTGGGACCTGTGTTAAAGGACTCATACCACAACAACATTTTTGCTGAAGCAGCGGGTTCAGGGGTGAGTGACTGACCTCCCTAGTGGACTCGTCTCTTAAGCACGTCCTTTTGTTTGGCGGACTGACTGACCGCTGACCGGTGCAGGCTTTATAGACAGACGTGCTCATCTGCCAGGCTCACGGCTAAATAACACCAGCATATTCATCCATCATCAGATTAGCATATCATTCTTATTGTCCTCGCAGACACGCAGTGAATTGGCCTGGCCGCTGCAATATGGCTTAACACAATTAGCCTCTTAATGAGTTTGGTAGTTTATTGCCTCATTCTCATTCTCTCTCTCTCTCTCTCTCTCTTTCTTTCTCTTTCTCTCTCTTTCTTTCATTGATTCTGACAAGGTCATTGGTGGGAATGAACCCCTTGTGTACTTTGTTGGAGAGTGTGGTGTAGTGCTGTCATGTCATTGGCTGGTGTCTTTGTCTCCAGGAGGCGTACGGAGACGTGACGGACAGACGGAAGCTGCGGGAGCAGCTGGAATGCAAAGATTTCCGGTGGTTCCTGGACAACGTCTACCCAGACATCCACGTTCCGGAGGACAGACCAGGATTTTTTGGAATGGTAAGACGCGGAATGTGGTCATGTTAAATTCCCAACCTACCCTTTTGTACCACATTGACCGCAAGACCACTTTGCCTTGAACATGCTGCAAGCTCTGTTAACATTAGTCATCAGTCTGCATCCAGACTGGCACAAGAAACTGCTATACATTAAAGATTCCTGGAAAAAGTATAACAGTGTTATAACAACATTAACTAAGCTTTTTGTTTGGCCTCATTCTCTAGCTGAAGAATCGAGGCATGGCCAACTACTGCTTTGACTACAACCCACCAGATGACCATAATGTGGTGGGCCACCGAATCATCCTCTACCCTTGCCACGGCATGGGCCAAAACCAGGTAGGTCTCAGAGACACCTCACCCAACCTGACCCAGGGGTACTAAGAGAATTGGCATCTAGCCCATTACAGGGAGGCTACACTGAATGTGTTATGACAGTCACATCTGACGCAACAGTTAGCTTCCACTATAATCAGTGGAACTGGTAACACCAGACAAGGCAGCGCAGCGAACATTCTGAAAAAAAAAAAATCCCAGTCTTTTCATTGTAATTTTTACACGATTTGACTTAACACTTCTGTAACGCATTCAGTGTAGCATGAGGGTTAGTCCTTTGTGAAAAATATGGGAAGACAAGCATTATTTTTTGCTACAGTTTGCATTAATGCCGAGTTGTCCTTGTTCAAATGGAATATTCCATTGTTCCTGTAATGTAATGTACTGTTCTGTACTGTAAAGTAACATAATGTAATGTAAAGTTAATTTAGCAGCAATTAAATGTAAATGTAAATGTAATGGCTGTCTTGAAAGGGATGCATTATTTGGATTATAGACTTAGTGGTATTAGTTTCACCTGATCCACTGTCTTGAAAGCTATCTGTTAATATGGGTGCTCTTAATAATGGATGAGCTGCTGAAACCAGCATACAGCTTTAAATCAGCACATGACTTACATTCAAGCCTTGTTGCCCTAGGCTGTGTGTAAATATATACACTGCTTTGACAAGCAAGCCCTGCATCCACACGAGAGCAGGATTATATATTGTTTACACTGGAAGCACTACATCATCGGATAGCCTCTGGTCCGTGGCATGTGGTCAACACATGTACAGACTTGGAGTGCACCATATATGGAACTTTGCCCCAAGGTATTCTGGCCTTTCACACATTCCCTATCCTCTATGCCCTGCCTCTTCACTCTAACTGTAAAGTACCTCCAAAGCAGTCACCCATCTTACAACACCCCCCGCCCCCAGTGCCTCACACTCACACAAACACACACACACTCACACTGCCTCTGAAGATAACCCTAATCTCTGCCATTAATCATAGCTTCTCACCATAGTCTCAGTCAGATCTCGAGTGCCTCAGGCATCAGGCCTGCCTAGGGAGTGGCTGTGGTCGATTGTAACTTGCCAGTGGTTCATTCTCACCGGCTAATAGAGGAGGAATGGTAGCCCCGGTAGCGTCCTCGAGAGAATGCCCATCACACTTGTTGTCCTGTAATATAATTGCAGATTTAACTGGGCATCCTGGGTGTAGTGCTATTTTTATGTAAAGCGGTTTATGTGTGCAGTGCTGGTCCCAGCAGACCTGATACTGTTGAAACGGTCTCAGCCAATTTAGCTTTTCTGTGAGATCTGCTAAGTGGAGATAAGAGATAACAATAACTGTATGTTCTCTCTCTCTATGTGTGTGTTGTGTGTAGTTCTTTGAGTACTCATCTGACCATGAGATCCGCTACAACACCCGGGAGCCAGCAGGGTGCGCTGTGGCCGATTCGGTTTCCAACTTCTTGACGGTGCACCTGTGCAGGAAGCCCCTGCAACCTGTTCCACAGGAGCAGCAGTTTGTGCTCAGAGAGGTGAGAGAGCACACACACACATACTCACAGTCACACACACACTCATTCCTCATTCATTCTTCCACCACATAAGCACACTCATACATACAGAGAGAGAAAGTGAAAGAAAGAGCGAGAGACAGAGCTAGGAGGAAACTGACAAAAAGACATAAACAGAGACCTGAAAAAATGACTGAAGGTGTCAAGTCCAAGAGAACAATGGACCTTGCAGAATGGAGACGGACAAGACAAGATTCTGAGAAGAGACCATACAGACAAGACAAAACTCTGAGAAGAGACCATACAGGCACATAGACATCAGCAATAAGCACTCAGAGACAGACAAAGCTCCGGACAGATTTATTCATGTGGCAGAATCTTTCACTCAGAACAAATTACAGTGCTAAGCGGGAGAGAGAGAGACAGCGGGGGGGGGGGGGGGGGGGAGTGAGAGATATAGATAGAGAGAGAATCAGACAAAGAGCCTCAGAGAGCCAGACAAACAGTGTCAGTGACACTGTCAGAGGCTGATCAGAGGCTGTTATGGACGAAAAAGGAATTTGAAAGACCAGAACAAAACTGGGAGCAAGCAGAGAGAGAGAGACCTCCGCAAGGCAATAGAGGGTCACTGATCCAACAGAAATTGCAGACGTGTTCCGGATCACCACCAAAATGTGATCATCTGTCCCTTGGCCTAATACCCACGTTGTCCAAAAATTTCATCCTAATCTGTGCAGTACTTTTTGAGTTGTCACCTCACACAGACAGACAGACAAACGCCGGCGAAAACATAACCTCCTTGGCAGAGGTAACGAGTGACACAAAAGAGAGGGCAGGAGTGAGAGAATGTACATAAGAAAGGAAAAAAGCCCGGAACACTCTCCCCTCAGAGTAGCGCGCCACTGGAAATTGCCTATTAGCACTGAAAAAAAGTGCCTTGATGGTTTCTTGATGGTTTTTTTTTTTTTTTTTTTTTTGCTTTTTTTCATCCATTCTTTAACTTTTCTTTTCTAAAAGCACATGGGGGAGCCCTGGCACAGCGCAGCATGCCATGGCGCCCGGGTGAAGTTGGTGGTCAGGCAGAGGAATGCCATTTCAGGGAAACTCATGGTGTCAATTGCTACTCAACTCTAGACAGACAGACAGACAGACAGACAGACAGACAGACAGGATGGTCACCCTCTGTTTTCAGTTCTGTAATTGCTTCCTTTTTTTCCTGAGCTATCTACTCTCTTCCCTATTGTGACACTTTTCTTTCTCTCTGTTTTTGTAATCACTCATCCTCTTTCTTTCTCTCTCTCTGTCCAAATCTCTCCACCTTGAGTGGAGTTGAATCCTTTTACAAGCAAATACAAACACACACACATACGCGCACACACACACACACTCACACACTCTTGCACAGAAAGCAAAGTCTTATAGTTTTGAGATGTACAGGCCACAACTCATACAGTAGGCTATCCCACCCCCCCACACACGCATGCACACACACCCATACTAACTCAAACACACTGTCACATACAGTAGGTCATCACCCCGTCAGACAATACAACCCCAAGTTAATAAACACGACCCCAAGGACTCTTTCTGAGCTCACAGACTATTGACAAACTTCACAGTCAGAGGCTGCATGTACATCTGTTTGGGGTTTTACGAATAATACTAGTATCGACACTCTCCTAACACTTTAATATCCATCACTATTAAACTATTCCATCTAAATGTAAATGGATGTGTTGGCCATGTATGGAGGTTTGGGTTCATTCACAAGCTAAACATTAGCATTTCAAATGGGTGCAAACTATGGATTTATTTATGGTTGGCTGTTATGCAATGCCTCCACCAGCAACCGCGTGTGTAAATGTGTAACTCGTGTGTGTGTGTGTGTGTGTGTGTGTTTTCCGAACCACAGGATGGGAACCTGTACCACGTGCAGACCCAGAAGTGCGTCCAGGCCATGAGCAAGATCGACAACGGAGGCCCAGGCCCAGCTCTCCTGCCCTGCTCTGACTCGGCCCACCAGAAGTGGTTCTTTGAGGAACGGTCTTAAGAAGGGTCTCCCATCTCGGTCTGGACCAAACCACATGATACTCACATCAACAGGGGCATTGAAGCTGAGTACAGGGCAGAGAAGTGGACATGGACAATCTGTTATTTTTAGGGCTGTGTGTTTTGGATTTCATTCTCTGAATGGCCCAGGTACACCGAACACAGCTTAGCAGTAATAGCTGCCAGTGGTAGGAACACATAGCACTCACACTTGAATTGAAGGACACATTGAAAAAAATAAAAAAAAAATGACTGAGATTTTCAGTCTGCAGAAGATTGTTATTTTATGGTAATTTATCATTTTTTAAGACTTTTTATTACATAAGAAACTTATATTTATGTATGTTTTAAAACTATGTCTTTCATTTCTGAATAGTCACACATTTATGCCATTATGTCACTTTTCCATGACATAGGATGTAATAGGCTGGATAATAACACCTCATACCTCTAGAAAATGTCTCTCTGTGGAGGATCAATCAGTCTTACCGCGCTTATAATATTTTTCATAAAACAGGACATTTTATCAAACTACAGCACTGGCACAAGTCAGTCTGTTGTCACCCCATAATTAACAGAAGACTCACCATGTTCAGAAAATCCAATCATTAGCTACACAGTTTTTTAGTATGGGACTCCAGAATGCTGCATTATGTCCAAGTGACTTTGGCCGTTTTTTTATTATTGGATTGTAGTTAGCCCTGTCAGTTCCTATCTGGTGAAGTTGACCAGTGGGCAGTGCTTACTTACTCACTCCCTTGCATAGTGTATTATGAATGAGTAGATATCCTGACCATGGAGTCTGTCCTTCTGTCAACCTCCTGATTGCTGCTCTACATTGGGTCTTCTTAAGCCAGTCTCTGTCCCAGAGCAGGGGTGGAGGTCTGTGTATCTCAGGCAGTGTACTGAAGAGAGGCCTAGAGACTCCATAGAGAAGCCGTGGGCACTGCAGTTGATGCCAGCTCGTCCTGCCAGTCAAATGCCACTAGATGGCACCAGTGCCTCCGCTTATAACTCCTGTTTACATCTAGAATCCTCCATGTTCTCACCAGTAGCTATCATTTGGTCACGTACATCATCCAAGGCACTGCTATATCACAGTGCTGGGAGAATAATTCTGTTGTTGTTAGAACTATGTTCCTCCACAGAGTCTGTAGAGCATTTAGCTTACCCCGCTATAGTGTACCTCTCACTCAAGCTACTGAGCAGGGGTGCATTTCTCAAAACCATATGGAAGGGTTAATTGGTTGGCAGTGGGCAAGTTGCTAACTATGTTAGCAAGTATGTTGGCAACAATGGTTTTGGATACGCACCCCAGGATATGAGTAGGTCTTACAAAGGCTGGAAGGACAGACCTCAGCAAGCAGATTGACAGACTTAATCCCGCAGGCTGGATCCTGAAACGCCACAGTGCTGTTTTGTGTAAATGCTGATGCATAATTTGTTCTTATTTTCTATCTTCCACATCAAAAACAAATCAGTTTAAATCAGTGTAAATATTTTTTTCCTGTGGATTTAACGACTGTAGGCCAATCATTGCTATTTTGATGGCAAGCATTGGATTATTGTTATGATTTCCTTGTCATCTTCCTTTTTTTCATGGTTTTTATTTGAATGAAGGTGTAGAGAAATGAAGAGATTAATATGGGTTAATATTTGCAGTTATGAGTGTATACAGGAAAGAAGCTGACGGCAGTTGCAACATAATCGTAATCACAGGGCTGATGTCTCAAGTGCCTGACTGGATAACACTCTATCGCCCCACCCCCCACAATCTCTCTCACACACACATGAATTGCAAACTAGGGGTAGTTAAGAGAGTCTAACAGTAAGGCATCCTCCCACAGTGTGATTCTTAAGGTCTGTGACAACCACCAATTAGGGACTAAAGGACGCCACAATGGACAGATGTTCCTAGTCCTAAGCACAGATAACCACAGTACTGTGAGCATGATGGATCACACATGTGTGAGCGCAGACCATTTTCCATGTGGGAGAACCCCCCCTTCCCTCCTCTCTGCCTTCCCTACATCCACCCATTGATGCATCTGTCAGTCAGATCACTCTAAGTGCATTGTGGGAATGTGGAGGTTAGCTGGGAAAGGTAGAGAACATGCCTCTGCCTCTGACTGGGAGGTTAACAAGCAGATCGGAGTAAACGGGTCTTGATTAACGATTTAATTAGTGGCTAGAGAAAAGGGCGTCTGTTTGGAGAATCTTAAAGATGCACAAATAAGTGATGTCCTCTAAAGACAAGCAAAAAACTAAAATGAGTAGGCAATGGATAGCATACCATTAGTTTGTTTATGAAGGAATTGTCTTGATTTGTTTGTCTTTCCTTTAGTGAAGCTAAGATGAGATTGATGAGACTTGGATGCAGTGTTGCTTGTTATAGCAGATAGACTGGTCTTTACCAACAGTTGAATATGCACTTTTAGGTCTGCCCTGACATGCAGATGTAATGCATAATCTACTTGCTGGATGCTGTAATGTGAACACGTTTCTAGCCCTTTCTTTTGACAACATGGTATGGCTAGATGTACATGCACTTCTATGCAGTGTGGAGATATACATTCCTCTTACTTAGTGTATTATACATTGAAAACTTTTCTTCCGGCTGGGGAATTTTGTTGATCAATCACAGCTTCATGTTCACATGTTCAAGTGTATTTGGAGTAGTTGCAATCACTATGCTGAAACTCTTCTACAGGAAGTTGCTGTTCTTCCTTAAGTGCCCTTAACAAACAATAGGAATTGATCTAGCTTTTTTGTGCATTTTTGCACATAAAATTTGTCAAGTCGTGTGTAATCGCTCACATAATTTGCTGCTGTACATCATGTTGCTCTAGCTCTGTATTTTAAATGTACTGTACATTCTTTGTTGCAATAGTTACAAAAGGTAAATAAATGAAGGTGAAAAAACAAATCCAGCGTTCCGAGCTGTACTGTGAATTGTAGTCCATTTCGAATTTCATGGGGTT
This sequence comes from Tenualosa thibaudeaui, assembly GCA_027481765.1. Taxonomy (NCBI): domain Eukaryota; kingdom Metazoa; phylum Chordata; class Actinopteri; order Clupeiformes; family Clupeidae; genus Tenualosa; species Tenualosa thibaudeaui. The sequence continues at coordinate 7,799,454 of JAIFZK010000011.1, forward strand.
AGTTATTTATCATCACCCTCATCATTAACATCACTCTATCCATTCCTTCATCTATCCATCCATCCATCCATTGATCTATGAACTCAGCTGTTCCATCCACCATCTCTGATTGGAGGATTCGGAGTCCCTCTCTGGACTGTGTTTCCCTCCTCCCTATTGTTGGTATGTTCATCTCAGTTTTGGCATTTAACCTTTGACCCTACCTTACTACAGGCAAGCAGGAGCCAAAAGGCTATTGTTCTGAATTTGGCTTCACACCCCACATCACAGCTTCAATCTTTGTTGAGAACATCAAGAGTTCTGCTCCTCTCATATCTTCCTCTTCACTGGAGAGAGAGAGCAGAGAAAGAAAAAGTGGGAGAAAGAGAAAGCGGAGAGAGAGAGAAAAGAGTGCTTATTTGCAGAACTATTTGACTGATTTGAACATGTGCATCAGGGTATATGGAGGAGCTTATGCCAAGTTCTCCTTCTCCATCCCTCTCTCTCTCTCTCTCTCTCTCTCTCTGTGTGCCCTACAGTCATTCTGAATTACTCATTCATGACGCCCGTCTGTTTGATATTTCATACTGTGCGTGGGCCTCCTTTGTTTTGTGTCATCTGCCTCCCTCTCTGGTGGCAGGAGGGGATTATCGACCCTCATAGCAACACACACACACACACACACACATACACACACACACTCTCGCACACAGACAAATGTGTGGATTTCATTAAGGGGGGACCTGTTGTTGGCCAAAAAATTATTATTATTTTTTAATCGTGGCATTTCTAGAAGTTCTCTGGAAGCCTTCAGATTATGCCAGTGTTTAATGCCAGTAAGGACACGTCACCACACCGCACAGGCATCATATGCCATACCTACACACAAACACACACACACACTGCCTTCACTTTACGTCAGAGGAGAGTGTGTGTCTATGACGCTTCTTAACTAAAACCTACATGGTATTTAAATGAAAAAAAGAACAAGGGAAAAAAATGGGATGCTATTTCATACATTTCAGGAGTAAACCTGGAAAGTTAAAATTCAGGAGTAAACCTGGAAAATTAAATGATTTACTCATCATGAAAAAAGAATCAAACAAGAACGAGAGTGAGCGTTGGTAAAAAGAGAGAGAGAGAGAGAGAAGCAGGCTTCACAAATGCAGTCTTGCATTTGGGCTCTTAAATATTGAAGCAGGCCTGGTCGCCCACGTCCCATGTGTTGGCTGCCTGAGTGGTTTGGATCCATTTGCTTTCTACCGTCCTGTCTGGTGGCAAGAGAGACAGGGCCACTCTGACCAATGGATTAGAGACAGAGAAAGAGAGCAGGGAATATAATCAGCTCACTCCTTAACCACCAAGCGCCAAGACAATGATGGTGATTTGCAAAAAAAATAAAACAAATAAAATCCATGGCACATTTCATGAGGTTTATTGATCCCAGGTTTTGTTGTTGCTGTTGTTATTTTGCTTGTTTTTGTTTACTTCTATTTTGATAGGGAGCTAAAGTGTAACTGAAGGAAAAATAAACAAATCCTTATTTAGTTGATTTTAGTGGAATAACTCCCATGATTAGCCTGCAAATAACAATGCAAATTTTTGCAACCTCTATTACATGAATAGTTACTGAGAGGGCCTATGTATTACAATACCACAATTTTTCATAAACAACAAACATTTCAAATGAAGTATGAGGTCAATCTTTTGCCAGATTGTCATTTTACCATTAGTGTTCTGAAGTAATTGGTTTGGAATTCTCATCAGTGCAGAATTCTTGTCTCCCGGGTGACACAGAAACAAGGTATTTGAAGAGCAACAGAGGCTCATGTGAGCTCTGTTTTTACACTAAGATCACTAGCAGAATTCTGTCCTCATCGCCACCCAATGGAATTTGTCCTACGGAAAACCCAAGGTAGGCAAAGACCAATAGTAAAAGAGAGAGAGAGAGAGAAGCATTTCGATTGTTTACCAAAGGAGGCTGCCAAGCCTGTATATTTAGACCAGGCCTTTTAGCGAATGGTCTGTAGATTGCTTTTAGGCAGCATCATCAGCTATAATCCTAGCCTTTCCCCATTCCCTTGACAGCATTATCAGGCTTCCATTTCAATGCTTTTCTTCTCTCCTCTTCTTCACCCTCTTCTGCTTTGAGCATTCTATCCATCTCTGGACTAATTGCAATGCTTTTCTCTCTCTCTCTCTCTCCTTTTCCCACCCCCATACCAATCTGTGATTTTTGTCCAAGCCACAGTTGTTTTGTGCGTTTTACTATTCATGTGTTGTCTCTGTCATCTCAGAGTTTGGCCTCTCCCCCAAGCGCCAGACGAGAAGTCGGTACGGGAAGCTGAGCCTGTCCACTCTGGAGGGGCCAGAGAAGCTGGTGAAAATCAGGAAGCCTAAAGCAGGTATTGTGCTGTGGCCAGAGATAACAGTAATCACACCAGCGCAGTCCTTCACACCCACAAGCACAAAGGAAAGGGCCTTCTTCATACAGCAGACACACACACACACACACACACAGGCATATCTGGTGATCTCAAGATATCTGGTGAATTTATGCAAAATAACAGGACCTCCATCCCCCCAACACACACACACACATACACACATACATAAAGACACAGACTCTTCAGTGTATAAATTAGAAATGTTTGTTTCATTATGCTGTGTCCACAACAGTGAGATTAAATTCTATAGTCTCTTCTTTTGTGACATCACTGTTATCAGTGATGCTACGAAACCCCTAGTAAATGCTCCATAGAATTTTTTCTATAGAAATAAATCCATAGCCGGCCTCTTAACGCAATAAGCCAATGCATAAGCGGCAATGGTCGTGGATAGAAGACCAAGGAATGAAAGGCGAATGTCCCTGACAAATCAGGTAGGTTATTACATGACACTGTTCTGTGGTTGCCCTTTTGTTGTTTATTAGTATGTAATACCAATATTGTGAGAATATTATGTAATTAATCAAAAGACACCATCCGGATATTAATCTCTGCGTGAAAACTGGCCATGATGGTTTGATGGATTGACCGCAGTTGGAAATTCCATGATATTTTAAAGGTCATAGCAAATGAAATACACATCTTTTTTCTCTTGGTAAAATATTCTCCATAAAGCTTTGTTTCCCTTGTGAAAACACGTTATACATAACATCAATAATTTAGCAATGTATCAATATTTTCCTCTCAAAGCCTGAAATAATTGAATGTAGAGCTCTGTGAGCCCGAGTGAAAATCTTGCTTGATCCACAGTCTGTGGTTTTTATCCCTTTCCAGGATGCAGTAGTCTCTCTGACTGCTTGAGTTTGCAACCCAAGAGCACTCCAGCCTCCCAGCTGGCGTCTGCTTCCTGTGACGCATTTCCCTGCCAGGCCACCTCTCTCTCCATCCCACCAACTCCAACCAGCCAGTGTTCAGAAGCCTCCATTGAGGAGATGGTCCATTACTTCTTGCAGACGTCAGAACACATCCTGAGCCCCAATATCACTCCATTTCAGCCAGAACTGGCCTCCTCTGAAGTCCCCATCTACGCTCAAAGACATCAGACGAATGCCCAGGAGCTGAGCCACACCCCCAGCCACAGGGGGGGCCTGGGAGGGGATGCGGACCCCCTCTTCATCCGGGCGATGACTACTATAGAGACAGTGTGCGGGGAGCGGATGTATAAGTGTTCGGCGTGCCTGCACTTATACTCCGGGCTGGAGCCGCTGGTGGACCACATCAAGGAGGGATGGCGGGATGGCTTCAGCTGCCGGGTGTTCTACAACAAGCTCAAGATCATACACAGCACCAGGACCAGGGCCACTTCTGACAGGGTGGTTGCCAACGATGCCCCAGGTACCATGACAATCACTGGGTGCACGCCTCAACCAAGCACCATCACCACTTCCACCAGCAGCACCACCCCTGCTGCCATGGCAAGAGAAGGCATCAAGAGCAAGACAGGGAAAGAAAAGAAGATGGACAGGGTTCATGAGTGGCTTGAAAAGAGTGTCATCCTGGCCTAGTGAAAAAACAAGAAGCAAAGAAAAACAAAAAAACAAAAATATAAATAAATAAACAAGAATGATGACACTTGCTGATCTGTATTGCATATTTTCAGATCTTTCCTTGTTTGGGATAGGTCAAGACTTGTGGTTTTTATGTACCAACTGTGATGAAGCAACAGTGATGCAAAAATTGGAAATACAGAGATCAAAATCAGGTGAAACTACTTGGATCAATATTAGTATTTCTGAGATCTGAGGTGTTTTGTGGATTGATTTGCATGGCTTTCAAAAAATTCTCTCCACAATATACGGAAAAATAAACTGCACAGAGTTGAGTACATGGATCTGTAGCTTTACTGTATTGTATGTTGACAGGAATCTTCTAGAAGACAAAAAAAACATCTCTATCTCCATGGTGATAGAGGAATGAGCACAGTCAGAACAGATATCACACTTACTCTGCCGAGTATGGAGTCTGTTCGTCTTAATGTCCCAAAACGAATGTTCCTGGCAGATCCTGTCAAAACAAGCATGTTACGTTTTTAGAGGGGCGAAATTCCAGTCGACACATCAGAAACACTCACATTTGGAGGGCAAGCGTTGACAACAGCCCGTTGTTTTAAAACTAAAATCATTTGCACAAGCATAGGCAAACACTGCAAATCACGCATAAGGAAGAAAGATGTGGTGTTGATTTAAAGCTCGATTTGCACCTTTGGGCAACACTTTAAAAATGCTTTAAAAACTCTAACAGACACAATGCTTAGATAATGTAGACTGCAAGGATAAGTATAACTATAATCATAAATATGTACTATTGATTTGTTGATGAATTCTGGAGTGTCTGCTTCTGGCATGTTTCTAGGCAGCTCAGCACCATAGCCTGGAAATATAGACTGGAAATATAGACTTCTAGAATAGAATTTTCAGCAATTTACAGAAGCTCATTTAAGAAGTCTTATATTCAGGATCATCTTATATGCTTATACGTGGGCCTTTTGTGTACATTTTTTTCTAAATCAAAAAAGAGGATAAAATAGTTATGCAACTCATACCCCTCGGACTAAATTCCACCAATAACTGAAACACCACACATATTTTAAAGAATAAGAGTTAAATTGAACTAAAAAATTTCATCCGGCTTCCACTGCCATGATTGAATTATGAATTTAGACTAGCCCTAGAGGACACATTGTGTCTTCTATTGGTGAATACCATACTGGCTAGTTAATACACAGTTCTCAATGTCCTTACAGCTTTTAAAGTTTATATCATGGTGGTGACAATGGAGACACTTCTGGAACTGATAATAACAACAAGGTTTTTGCCAGTGTTTTATTTTTTTTTTTTCTCCACCTGTTATCAGATCCGGTCCGAAGCTCTGTCGCCATCCCTCCAGTTAGGTGGGTAGAGCATGCCACCAACACTGCTGGCATCCCACCATACCCCCAAAACCTGACCCAGAAGTGCCTCCTGACAATGTCCGAGAGCCGCCACCACTACCAGTGTCATTCACGGCACCAGCACGATCCCCGGAGTTGCATGCGCTTGGTGGAGCCACGACGGGAGGACCTGTTGGACTTCAGTTTCCTGCGTCAGACATCGGCGCTGGACCACTTCAACGGGCAGCTGATGTACCGATGTGCCAGCTGCCTGTGGCTCTACCCGAGCCTGGCGGCACTCCAGAGCCACGTGGCCCTCAGCTGGCTGGACGGCTTCAGCTGCCGCGTCTATTACCGCAAGCTGCGTGAGATACACCAGCGCTCCCCCTATGGCTTCATTGCTGGGTATGGAAGTGGGGGTATAGGTGGAGGTGGAAGTGGAGGGGTTGGTGGTGCTGCAGGTGGTGGTTTTGGGGCTGGAGGCAACCAAGCCTGGAGAGCAGTCACCTCTGCCGAGCATAAGGCCCAGATCACCCTCAGCATCCCCAAGACTAGTCTGGGCCGCCGAGGGAGCCAGGACAAGCCACCAACACCATCCCGCCTGGGCAGGAGAGGTGCCCAGAGCGGACTGGATGTTGAGAGAGAGAGGGAGAAGGAGAGAGAGAGGGAGAAGGAGAGAGAGAGGGAGAGGAAAGACTCCCAGGTGCTGAAACTGGATGTGGTGAAGGCTGTGCAGAGGAACACTGCCATACACAAATGGCTGATGGAGGTTGAGCTGGCCACAGCGATGCTTGCACAAAAAAAACTGAAATGAACACGTGTCTGTAGCATAAACACATACAAGACAAGAAAACCCCTAAACCCTTTCTACGTCTTGGATGAATTTAGTAACATTTATTATTTTTCTTTTTAACAGAAACCATTCACTTGATTAGAGAGATAATCTGAAGCTGTCAAGTTGGCAGATTTTTCTTATATATCTTAATAAAAACATTAAAAAAAACTTTCAAATGAACTAGTAATTGTCCTCTTGGTCATGTGAAACAGAAGAACTTGCTCGGCCTCATGCTGATATTCTCCACAATTGTGTTTAGTTGACACTCCCCTCCCCCAAACCTTCCACTCCACTGAAAAATGCTGCTCACTTAATTGTACTCCATTTACATAGTCACAGTAATGCACTTGAAAAAAAAAATGTCTCCCCATTTAATGATTGGACAACATCTAGTCTTTTAATGTATTTTCTCACAGATGAGAATAATGGAAACGTATGAGATTTGTATTCAAATGTGCAATGTGCCACTATGTTGCAAATTATTTCACAATTCCCAGATGATTTGTATTGCATGATGTTGAATATGTGATGCGTTTTCCACTACAATGACTAGCACTCTCTTCAGTTCATCTTTACTGCATAAATATATGGTTCTGGGTCTCAGTGTCTTTGCTGTTTTAACACTGACTAAGGGAGATATTAGATGTTAGCCAGCTGTGTCCTTGCATTAAAACTGCTTAGGAAAGTATGGTATAATTATCATTTGGTCCTTTCAAAGTGAGGCTGTTGTATTTTTTTGTGTCTGTCAGGCAGGCACACACACTTTGTCAGCAGTGTTTTTGGGACATCGCCTTTCCAAAGAGCTGACTTTTTGAGCCAGCAGTTTTGAGTCCCTGTTTATAGCACCATAACCCTGAACCAGTGGTCCAACAATGGCAGCAAAAATTAGGCCTGGGGAAGAAATGGTTCAGCTGGGAAACCCTATGAATGTGTGTGTGGTGTGTGTGTGTGTGTGTGTGTGTGTGTTTGTGCGCATGTGTGTGTGTGTGCGAGCATGTGTGTGTGCACGTGTGTGTGCAGGCCTGACTGTGGGGCGTGCAGGTGTTCCAGCTGCTTGCCAAGGTATTGACCTTTTTAAAGGGCCCGGTCGATACAATACAACACTGGGAACTCCGGAAGCATGTGGGATACAGGATGGATCAGGCTAGGGTTCGATTAGAATGATGTGCTAATTGTCATGAAATTGCTGGAGGCTCAGTGGTTTTCTCTGGCTCTGAGAGACATCTCGTTCAATCAGAGTATGATCACACCGGAGGTCTAAAATGTACCTAGAGAAGCCCTGAACACTCACTGAACCAACTGACATGATTGGCTGATTAATGCTTGTTAAGTATTTGGGGGTTCAGGGGTTAAGGTTAAGTTTAGGGGTTAGGCATAGGGTTTATGGCTAAGGGTTAGGGTTAGGGATCAGGGGTTAGGCTTAGGGCTTAGGGCTAAGGGCCTATGGGTTGGGTTATGGCATTTGTATTCAGCCTGTACCTTTATTCGAAGGAACAAACCAGAACATTTGATAACCTTCAAATTAAACAACCCCCTATCCCCTAATAAATAAAGTCAGAATCAGTGAGGGATTTTCTTTGCTCCACTTGTTGGTTGAAAGTGCAACCCCATTGCTGAGCTGAGATCTATGCTATATGTATTAGATTTGTTAAAGCTTAAATTGTGTTGCTGTGCACTGCTGTACGCTTCCATTTTGGATCCAGTTTCTGATACGTTGTATAAACATATCTCTTGGAGCATTCATAAATATGTATGTCAATATTTATATTTATACATTCCTATACTGCTACCTATTCTACCTATAAGCAGTATACCTCTCTTTCTTTCTCTCTCTCTCTGTCCACTATACTATATATATATCACATGAAAGAGTGTGAGGCAAGGCATGGATATAAAGTATCACAGTGCTCTGTCTGAGTGCTTCTTGTCGGACACACGGGAGTGGGGTAATCACCCGCGAGCCTCTTCCTGATGTAGTACACTCCCAGTGCGGTCACAGCTCGTGCCAAGTGCCAGCCAACCGGTGAGAGATGCAGTGCGCTCTGTACGGCATCCCCGCGGCTAGTAGCATCCGGCCTTCCTCCCCATCCGGCCCCCACGTTTCAGGGATGAGAAGGGAGGGAAGAGGGAGAGGGAGAGGGAGGGATGAATGAGAAAGTAGGGCAGTAAGCAGCAATAAATATGTTTAATATTTTCACCCAACTTAGCAAAGGCATGGTGAAGATTGCTGACAAGAGGGTGAAGAAATCATAGCATTTCTTCATTTCCTGATGTAATTGAACAGAATAAATGATCAGAAGAAAATGTGGGTTCATCAGCCCTTGAGTGCATGAATTGATTTATGTCCCCTGGATGAAGTTGCAAATCATTACTCACACTGTTGAGATTGTTGGTGTTTGCACCAGTGAAGTTGTATAGGTGGTGTATGAGTGGTGTGTATTAATGAGCATGTGTGCATGCTTTAGCGTTTGTGTGTGTGTGTGTGTGTGTTAAGTGGGGCAACCATGGCAGGTTGTCTGGCTGTGGGGCTCCTCTCCCTAATGAGGAGAGTCTATGCGTCGTTATCGATTGACCTGGTCACCTGATGCGTGGCTCCAGCTCCTAATGGGATGATGGGCCCACATGCTGGGGCTAAGAGTAAATAAATAAATAAACAAACGGAAACACTGTCTCAAATATGCCACTGGGCTCTGTATGTGTAAGTGTCTGTCTGTGTGTCTGTATCAGTCTTTCTATGTGTGTGTGTGTATGTGTATGCAGGTGTGTGGGTGTGTATTGATGTGCGTTTAAATGTGTGTTTCTGCACATTTCGTGGCTTCTTTGTAACTGATGAGTGTACAACCACAGCAAGAAGGTGTCTGCAGCTCTAAATAATGGTATAGTTTGTTTCTCATGCCACATCTAACAGGTGAACGAAAGACACTAATTATTTCTTCCTCATTCTGTCTCCCCGCGGGTTGTTTGTTTTTCTTGTTGGGTAATGCATCTTAAGCCAGGTCATCAAATATGAATGAAGCTGCAATTTCTCTCATCTATCTTTCATGACTTTCATCTTGTTAACTCGTTTCCTTCTGAAAATAACTTTGGGTGGTCTCGGAGGAGTTCAAATTAGCACCCCTCAGGAGTGAGGGTCTGTTGAGGAAGAAGAAGAACAGGTGCTCTTGGTGGTCTTCACAAAAGTCACAAAACTAAGTAGTGTACTTAGTCCATACTCAGTGGTATTTTAGTACTTAATACTTAAATACCACTGAGTGCAATGAATCTTCATTAGATATATGGCAAAAAAACATACATTACACTGTATACTGTGTAACGGCCTATGCTAACTCTTATTTCCCCTCACAAGACTGGGCTCCACTTCTTCAGCAGTTGCAAATGTTCCATTCTCATTTGACTCCTTTGTCTATGTCATGTCTATGTCTAACACCATTGCAAGTAAAATAGTATCTGCAAATAGTGTCTACATGCAAAAACTCAGATGCAAAACTCCTCCAAAAGTCCATTTGCAATTCATTTAATTTATATTTATATAATTTTACTAAACTTTATTATTCCAACTCCAACTGGATTGTTCTGGCCTGATTTGTTTGTACTTGATAATAATGTTTAAGTTGCAGTTTGATAAAGATGACTTGGAAATGATTATAAAAACAACTTCATTTTTGCATATTTCTGAAAATAGACTTTAAAGGTTTTGAATCTGAACTCTTCACAGATATATATACAGTATGTGCATATGGGTCTACGTGGGTCTGTGTCGTTGTTTACATAACATAATGTACACATGTAAACATTTATGCAAACATCAGGACAGAAACACACACACTGTATGTGAAGATGTACTCATGTACAGTAGGTATCATGTATGTGGTTGCCTATGTGAAGGAATGCGTGAGCGAGGATGCTATTTACAAGAAATTCAAAGCGAGAGAAATATCCATCTGTGAGATGGACACAAGGCAGAGAGAGAAAAAGAGAAAGTGAGAGAGCAAGAAAAAGAGAGAGAGAGAGAGAGAAAGTATGTGTTGGCGCGCGTCTGGCCTCGAATCCAGACTGTCTCGGGGTGAGGAGCTCATTACAGCTCGCCAATGGCATCCCTGAGTGATTGGAAATCCATGCAGCCGGTCAGCCGTGAGTGAAGGAGGACGTCTTCAATCCGCCATTAGTCCAATCAGCCCATCTCAGGCAATACAACACACCAGGACCCACAACCTCCTGCTCTGAGACCACCACACACACAGACACATGTCCACTGACACACATATTCACACACACATCTCTGTCACACATCTCTCACTCACATTCACATACATACACACTCATAGACACACAGAGACACACACACACGCTCACAGCACCCACCCCAGGAGCATGTATAAATCATGGGATGGCTTTTAACCTTTCAGTAGCGAACACACATTCATCTTTGCGAATCCGCTTCTTTCCATAATTAATGGCCCTTGCTCTTGCCATCCCCACGGAAAGGCGGAACCCCGCAAGGAGATCGTTCAAGTACACGTGCCAGCTCCACACACGGGCCCCCAAATTAGCCAATGAGAGCACGGCCTCTTTGCTTTGACGGACAGCCAAACAGACACGTCTCACATGGACCTCGCATCACACATGAAGCAGAGAGTGGGCGGATTTACTGTTATGGTGACAGGCATTCTGTAGGAGCCTGACAATGGCAATTTCTCCCCAAACACAGAAAGCATGACTTGACTGCCCGAGAATCTATGACCTCAGCCTAAGTAATCACATCAGATTTCAGCTTCTCCTGCTGCGTTTGTTTCATCATTAGCCGGCAGACAGCGCCATTGCATGACTTGCATGAATCGCTTTTGACACGGATTGAGCACTAGCCATGGGCACACTTCTGCTGTCTGCCAGAAGGAATTGTGTAAGAAGAAGAAACAAAACAGAAAAACAACAAACAGCAAACGACAAACACACTGGTGTCAACACGCTGCTCCAGCAGTGCATTAAGGGCAAATAAAGCCCTGAGATATTTATCAGCTTTTTTTATCAGTGCCGTGCTGCCTTCTCTGAACACATTCCACACCTTAGACAAACACACACACAAACACACAAGGCCTGTTTCAAGTGCCCAGTGGGCTCAGGGTAATGAGAAACAGTTTGGATCACTATCCTCTGAAGTACGCTAGTGCTACAATGCATGGTGGATACTGTGCCGTGACTCACTTTGGTTATTCTGCAAGGGAGCTAGCTCTGCTGGATCCTATTCTAAAAGTAATGTGGCATTGGAACCTGAGCTATTTATTCAAAACAACCACAGTTAATGCTGCCAAAAACTGTGTAAATTAGTGTTTTGTGCTTTACTGTGCAGTATGGACAGCACAGTGTAAACATACTGGGTGTTGTTCTCTTCTCGATCTCCTGGAGAAGAAAGAGCAAGTGGCAGGTTCAAGTCAAAGGCAGAAATTCTGTCTGTTTGATCTTGAGCTAGAATAAGGGAGTAGTGTGCTGTGGGGAAGGCAAAGGGCCTCTGGGAAGATGTTGGCGGTCACTCAGATGGAGCTCCGGTTCAGTGTGTGTGCGTGTGTGTCTGGGTGTGAGTGAGTGTGTGTTTCTGTGTGTGTGTGTGTGTGTGTGTGAGAGAGAGCTTTGGTTCTGTGTGTGTGTGTGTGTGTGTGTGTGTGTGTGTGTCGGTGTGTATGTGTGTGTATGTGTGTTTCTGTGTCTATTTGTGTGTGTCTGGGTGTGAGTTAGTGTGTGTTTGTGTGTGTGTGGGTGTGAGCTTTGGTTCTCTGTGTGTGTGTGTGTGTGTGGGTGCATGTGTGTGTGTGTGTGTGTGTGCTTTGATGGATAGCTAATTACCCAGTACTGGCTGCCACTCACAATAACTGTTAGGAGCTACTGTGAGGGACCAGAGGACATTTTTTGACATGCTGCATAATAAAAAACAGCCAAGTCTTACAGAGAGACTTCACCACTGCCTCCCTCAACAATGAGAGAAAGAGAGAGAGAGGGAGAGCGAGAGAGAGAGAGACAAAAAGACAGAGAGGGAACAAGGGAAGTTACAACAACCATCTGAGGGTCTTGCCATGCCCCAGGGCACAAATGACAGGCGACATGGTCAGCGAGAGACCAAAAACTACTAGACCAGTGGACGAGGTTAAAGCATCATCCTAAAATATCTGTTACTTTTCTGTGTTTCTGTGTCTAATGGTTGCAATGAGGGACGTTTGGTTGGTATTCTCATCAAGTGCACCGTGCTCGTCATTGCAGGAGGTGGCAATGTTGCCGTCGGGTGCAATTTGAAAATTGTCATGGCGGCTATCGCAACGTTTATTTCCCCTGTGGCAAGTTACAAGACTGACGCGTGGAACAGAAACCGAGCTCCTTTGGGAGGTGGGGAGAGAGAGAGAGTGTGTGTGTGCGTGTGCTAAGGGAGGGGGATGGCACTGTATAAACGGCCTTACACTGGAGCTCTTGAGATTATGACAACAAACAACGTCTCATTAGGTCTGCCAGACCAGAGAGTGGTGTGGGTGGATGAATAAGAACAAATTCTATATACAGTATGAATGTTGAATCTCTGTAGCATCTTTCTTAGAAACAATAGCAACCAAAACATACATACCTTAAAGGCAAGGCCACTGAAGAGCAAAGGTCAACTCACTGAATGTCCATTTAACAATACATGTGCATTGGTTAGTCTGAGATGCATTGACATGCATTAAAAGTCATCAAAGTAGGTTTGAAGTCGTTACATTAACGTAATAGAACTAAGTACTAAAGGTGAAAGTGTCCATTACTTCAACAGATGAGGAGAGGGAGAAATAGAGGGATTGAAAAAGAGAGGGATGGGGGGAGAGAGGGGGAAAAAAGTGGTAGCTCAGAGGTTCTGAGTCGACTGAATCGGGTCCAGCCAATAAATGTAATGAATGGTGCTGTTGCGCAGTCAAACACCTGCGGGGCAAAACTGAAGAGGAGGAGGAGGAGGAAGGAGAGAGAAAGAGAAAAAGAGAGAGAGAGACTGTGGCACGGATCCAAGCCTGCCACCCCCTGCCTACCCACGCACTTTGATCGGTGCCAGTTTTGCCAAAGGATGCTGCTGGTGGGGGAGATGGGAGAGACGAGGGTGGAGTGATTTTGGCCTGAATTCTGTGTGTATGTGCATGTGTGTGTGTGTTCCATTCTGACTCAAGTAGTTTGGCCCTCCAACCACACTTACATGTCTTTCTTTTTGAATCATTATACTAAACACTGACATGGGTTCCAGTCCTCAGTAGCACAGACCGTTCAGGCCTATATTTAGTGATCTGGAGGTACCTGTTACTAAGAGGGAACTTTTTAATTTTTAATTTTTTATATTTTTAGCTTTTTTCTTTTTAAAAGGATATCACAAAGAGACAGGAAGTGAAGGGAAGGGGGGGGTGTTAAATGACCACTGGTTGGAGTCCCCAGGGGCTCCTGGCAATTCATAGTACAGACACTGTAGCCAGCTGTGCCACAGTATTGGACAGATGTTTGACTGCATACGAGCCCTGAGTCCTCTGCTGATGGCGGGAATCTTCTTGATGGATTTAGCGACCACTGGGGATTCCACAGTCCAAACACACACACACACACACACACACAGACACACACATTCTTTGGAGGTGTTTAGCCCCACTGATTGCGCTATTTATCATGGCCATCCCAGTGGAGGTGTGCGAATGGATGCCTTCCCTCCCCGCTGGCCAAGCTGCATCTCCCGGGAGGATCCGCTACTTCCTCATGGCTCGTCAGGTGCCCTCCTGTCAGGTCTCACGGCCTCACTTCCCTCAAACCTCAAACCCACTCATATCTATGGCTTTTCCGCCCTGTGGGTCCTACTGGGCTTGTCTGCACTAAAAGTCTAATGTGCCATGAATGAAAAGTGCAGGAGGGCAAAGTGGGCAAAGCCAAATGGACCTATTATGTACACAGATTCTCTGACTCACGTGGCATTTGAATTGGGTTGGGTTGACTTAAATAAACCACTAAAGGTATCAGGGCCGGATGATGAAGAGTCACAAAACAAATGCAAATAATTCTGGACAAGTGCAAAGTGATAATAGCTTGTGTAAAAACATAAAAATGTTTAATGTTTTTAACATTTTTAAACATTTTTAATAAAAACATTTTTTCTTAAGGTACGTATTCCCTCCCCTCACCATGACAATCACAATCTGAACACTTCACATTCTGGGTTATATTCTGATTGTTGTATTCTGATATGCAACTGCCCTGAATACCACAGCATGCCTCATCTAATCATGAACTCTCTAACCTTTGTTTATATACTCAGTTCTTGGATGAGAAACATGACCTGGTGACCAGAAATGGCTTCCTCCATGACACACGAGGGGGATGTGGTCGGGGCAAAGTCAGAGTCTATGGGCTTCTTACCTCATAACAGTCTTATAAGTGACCCATTTTTGCCTCCACGCTGAGCAGCATGCACTGATCTCTCGCGTAATCTGATCTGTAATCTTCATGTAATCTTAAACAACTGAAAAATGTTCCTTTCTAAGGTCACTCTGTTTTTTTTCACTTTCATGATGATAATCTTTAAAAGTATCAAGTCCTGTTCTCAGACTGTAGAGATGCAGAAATTGATTTTTTAGAAAATGTTCTTCTAATCTTTCCAGTTTTTTGTACAGCTCCCATCTAATGTGAACAGAACAATAAATTCTATGCCAGTTAAAGGAGTGACTGTCTGAATAGATATTTACATGTGCATATCCTTAAAATACAGTTGTTATTGTATATATATATATATATATATATATATATAGGCTATATATACATACTGTATGTACTATTACACTATGAACAATAACTACTACTACTACTTCTTAAATGACAAACAGATTTAATTAACAGCAGTTTGTCACTGGTGCTAGCTATATAGGTGAATTTATTATTAAAACATATATATGCAAATACTCTATATGTTAATTGGGTTATATATGAATGTGAATGTGGGCACATACAGTATGTGCCTGTACGTAATTGCTGTAGTTAAATCAGAAGTTAATTAAATCCATGTCTCTGAGGATGTCATAATATTATGATATTCCACACTTCAGCAGCATGTCACAGTGTTTCTTTTGCAGTATCAACTGGATCTCTTTCCTGTTTGGGGTCTATGATATAATGTTATTAACACTTGCATCAGTGTGGCTTGTGTGTCCCCTCTAATTGACTGTTAGCCTTTCATTAATAGAAGCGAACTGCAGTATATAAATATAAGAAAAACGACAGTGATATCAGGTTTGTTCATTTGAACAATTTGCTGTACACCTGTGTCCCATATAAGAATGACTGCAATATGATCTGTATTGCATTTTGCTACTTTCCAGCTTCATAAAACATGCATTTTCCTTGAGACCACTGTGAGATTGCACCAAGTTATGAATCAGTCACAACTTGTTGGTATGCATGGAATTCTCGAGGGAGTGCACAAGTCCTGATTCCAAAACCAATTATTCAAATAACTGCCCCGTTACCATCACCACAGGCATGTCAAGAAGAGTGAATAAAGGAAGCCGCATCTGTTTTCACATGACACTGTTCCCAAGGCTGCTGTGCTGCAAGACAACAAGGCCATCGTCATTATTAGAGCCTGTACAGAAGATTGACTAATAAAACCACACACTTCTCTCTCCCAGTTGAACTGTCCAGGAAGGGGTAAAATAATGTTCACTCAAATTACTGGGCAGTCATGTGTAGCTATACTGAATCAGCTTCCTCTGTTGGGGACCTATAAATAAAACGATGGTAGACTGCAATCTGCTCTGAATCTACCTGGTCTGTGAATGAATCAACATGAGGAGAGTTTAGTTTAGACTAAAGAAATTCCAAAACTGTCCTTTACTGTTCACAATATTAAAAGTCCAAGGTAAAAAAAAAAGAAAAATGTAAAACTGGGCAAGAACTTGTGTTACTGCTGCAACTCTGCATTACACTTATTATTCTTACACTTTTATCACTTTTTTCTGCTAATATATTCTCTTTAATGAGAGGGTTCTGTTCAGTTAGAGTACAGCACTGCTAGAGACCTGCATGACACTCTGTGGTAGGGGAGATGGCCCATTTTGACCTTTAACTATGTTAATGTGGAATAATCTTCCAAATGCAGTGGAACCTTTATGAAGCTCTACATTACTGTTTCTCGTGGCTTCATTATTTCTGGGCTAATTGAAGTATAAATAGTTAGGGACATAAGCCTAACCTCACATTCTGTCGCCAAGGTGTCACACAAAATGAATTCTATGTTGATTATACAACCCAAATCTGTGACATGACTGTAGCTGTTATATCTGTTGCCAAAGTGATGGGCTTAATTTCATTATTCAATCAAATTCATTTGGCTTCTCTACAGGGACTGTAGCCTTCAGAAAGTTATGCAAGTGATCAAAATTGTGAGAAAGTGAATTGACTCTTTTTTTTCTACCTGGTTGAAGTTTTTCAAATTAATTGAATATGCCAAGACGAATTATAAAGAATCCATTAGAGGAAGTATGTCCAATGTCTGTAAGATAGAAATGAAATCTGGTTTACATTGACATTTTTTCTCGCTGACAGACATCATTGGAACGTAATTGAATAGTGTCAAAATACAGCTGATATCCATTAACCTGATAGGTGACAGGTAGCCGGAGAGGTCACAGATTCTGCCTGACGTGGAGGTGGTGGTGCTTCAAAAATTTCTTTAAGGAACACACACATGCACGTGCACACACACACATGCAAGGTGCCAAAATCATTACACCACCATTTCCTTTAATTATATCATCCCTTGCCACAGCTGGTGCAATAGTTCCAATATTTGCTGTACACTAAATGGCACACCCTTGTGGTAGAGTATTACTTTAATCAAAAGATTTTGTGTGTTACTTTGAATACATTTTAACAATGACAGAAATAGACACATTGTTTTCTATTGACTGCTAATTTCCCTTCTGATGCAATCAAAAATTGCACAATTAAACTCTGTATCACCAAAGCTCCAGGCACAAAGTCCTTAGACAGGTCCATTAATCTCAATTAAATAGAGACATGTGAACTATTTCTAGGTTTACTTAAACAAAGCGGTGCAAGAAAAAATGACCAAGGCTGAATGATTGACCCCCTCAGCAAATTTAGTGACTGAAGTGAAGAAAAATACCCATTCTGCAAACAACCACAAGACGTCCCTAATCAACCTATTATCCTATAGCACCAGTCAGCTGTACCCAAAAGCTGTTACAGAGCTATAATGTTTACTGTAAGTGATATTATAGACGGATTGTCTTCCTATAATGATTTAAACTAGGATAAATTAGACTTTTAAATAATTAATTTTGTTAGCCTATATAAAATTACTGCACTAAACCTTTGACTCAAGGAGACAGTATGAAGCCAGAAACACAATCTGCAGTATGATACTGTTAGTCTCTGCTTGTGATGCACCACTCTAGTGCTGTTTTATGCAGCCCTTTCTGTGCATTTGCTGTAGATCAGGATGGTAACTTGAGAGTTGAAGCTGAAATCTTACCACTGTGATGACACCAGGTCACTTATACAGCGTCAATCTCCACAGACAAGACAGAGACATTGAAACGGATGGGGTGGGGAAACAGAGGTTTCCCTAACAAGCCAAACACAACTGAAATGTAGTCTGATAGTGGAGCACACACACATCAGTTCACTCAAAGCACAGACACAATAAACCTCACTGCAGCAGTACTCAAAGCCGCTCAAAGCACTGACAAAATAAACCTCACTGCAGAAGTACTGACACTCAAAGCACAAACACAATAAACCTCACTGCAGAAGTATTGACACTCAAAGCACTGGCTTTACAGAGAGACATGGGTCTGGGTCTGGGTCTGAGCAAGTAGTTAGTGGTAATGTACACTTCGCGCTTTAAGCTTAAAGGGATAGGCCACCATTTGGAGAAAATTTGTGTATTTCCCCAAATGGTGGCATATCCCTTTAAACATAGATTTTAACATGGAGTATCACAAGCTGTGAAAAAAACTTATACTGTACTCACTCACAGTTATGCTGAAGAGTGTGTAATCTTCAAAGACAATTGAGATGACAGGGCATGAACTCACATTTGCATTTAAAGCAACTTTCAAAGTTTTTTTTTAAAACAAATGTCATTTCCTTTCACAATTTTAAAGTAGTTCACTGATTTTTGGGTTTAGGAGAGTTTAGGGTAAACACTGTATACAGCTGGCAGCTGAGTAATGGCTCCAGAAAAACTTGTACATGTCTTGGATTCTGTTGCTGTAATTACAACCAATCAAAACACATTATTGCTAACGGAAATTTAACATGTGTAATAATAATATAATATCATTATAATTACATATGTCAACATTAATTTATTTGTATCATTTTAGTAAAATATAACATATAAAACGAGATATATTTCCATCTACCTATGCATAGCAATATGATTCAATTATTCATGACGATGAAAAACGTGTCCGTTGCCTGAAGAGCTGACGATATCAACAGCATTTACTGACCCTTTTACCCCAAACTGTGGTAATTAAAACCCCGATGTGTCATAAAGCGTTCTTCCTGCCTGTGCTGGCTGAAACTGAGTCAGAGAGAGCGGCAGACTCGGGGGAGTTCAAATGCACTCGGCGTCTGTCTCTGCGTTCCTCATAGGGCCACTCAGCCCATCAGCACCATGGACAGAGACACACGCGTCCATTCATAGCCCCAGCTGGAGGCTATAACGCAGCGGAATCCATCCATGTAACCGCCTTGGCCGGATTCACATTAGTGTACCACCATTTAGGGTTTTATGTTACATGCAACACACATGCAGGGGACAGACTGCAAGTAGTTTTTAAAATCAGAGGTGGTGGTGGGGGGTAGTATAAGGCACCGAGGTTGGTGAGGACAGCCGTTGCCTTAAAGAGGTAAAAGGCCAGATGCCACTGTTTATTTGCTGCGGGTTGTGTAAGCAACCGCTTATCGCTGTGCCTGACAAAAATGTAAATTGGTCTACTTCGCGCCTCGCTCCCGCACGATTTGTAAATGTACCATCCTATAATGTAATTCTCCATCATCCCGGATAGGCTACCACATCCACTGATTTGCACACGCTTATCAATATTTAAAAAGTCATATTCGGTGTGCAAATGTGTATACTATCATCTGGTGTGGGTTGCACCATTTAAGGTGTCGTACTAATATATCAATCTGTCATGATATAAAGTGCTGGGGAGTCCATTAAAGATGCCCTCTAATGGTGCCTTTATTTGCTAACCAATGAGTGAAAGATACATGTCCGTTTTATTCGTTCACAAAACAAAAAGTAGCCAGCTACATGTTCACTTCCCATACGGTTTAGAAGCAAGCTCCATCCTCTGACTATGTTTTTCTCTCTCCTTCACTGCACTCTCCCTCCCCGACCTCCACCTCCTCCTCCTCCGCGCTGCCTCTCGTTCCCTCTCCGGTGCGCGCGCTCTCACTCAGAGCCGAGCGGCTACAGCACTAAATAAGTGAGAAGCTTCTCACAGCCACTTAAGCATCCGCCGCAGCAGCAGCACCAGAAAGCACAGTCGCCCTGGCAATCAAGGAACCGGTGATCTGATCTCTTCTGTTTCTAGGACTGCTCCTCCTGAAGTCGCCTTTCAGATCCCCTTCACCGACACCCCTCCTTTTCCCTCCCTCCCAAATACGTAGAACACGGACAGGGATGCCACATTTCTCCTGCGTAATCTGCCTTGGAATATATTCGGGATGATGCTTCGGTCTCCATAGCCACGGTTAACGCTGGCTGACTTTAACGGCCCCTTTGAACATTATCTTGGCGTACTGCTAATGCCTTTCTTTTTTGACTGTTTCGTTTGGACTGACAGTTGATTGTAATGTATTCGCTAAACTGATGAGGTGATTAATGCGTTGAGTTGGACAGAAATTAACACCGAGGCGTGGATAACGGAGTTTTCATCGCGTCCGCAGGCGAGCATCCTTCGGCACTCCATATTTTACGCATCCGAGAACTCTAGTCTTCTGATTCGCGGGAATTACGACGTGACAGGACTGGTCACGGAGGGAATATTTACTTTGATTACAGTCGAGAAGACGAGTCACTCTGACCTCTGTGCAGCTACTGTGTTATTTGTTTATTTATTTTTCTCGTCCACAAACGTGTTTGATGTATGTTTACCTGTGTGCGGGTGAGCTGACCGCCCCTGCCAGCCCAGATTTTTGCAATGCCAGGGCAGTGAGGAGGTGGATTTAATTTCGTCGTCTTGTACGGTAGCATGGCTCCGTCTCGGAGGGGATGCAGATGGGAGATGATCTTTCTGACGGGATGTGTACTTCTCTCCGTGTGGGGATTGCAACCGGCGCTGTCGAAAGTCTGCAACGACTATACAAGGAACGGACAGGACAACTCTTGGTACATGGGCAAAGACGAGAAACTGCCCATCATGGTGCTGATGCCGATGAACGAGTCTGCACTGATGAGCAGCATCAGTCAGGGCATCGAGCCTGCAGTTGAGCTGGCCATCAGGCACATACGCGAATCCCGACAGTACTCCTTCTCACTTGTCACCAAAATCTACGACACTGAGGTAAATGGACTTTGCTCTGCCGGCTAGTGCAGTGCGTCTTCGCCACCCACTCCATACCCTTACTTCCTTATCCCAGTTCACAGCATGTTACCCTGAGTGTTGCTATTCGGTGGTTGAATCTGCTCTGTGATCAGTGCTAGTAGCGTCAATCAGAATGCACGTAAAATTGGGCATGTTATAAATACGTGTTTGTAGCAGCCTCTGTTATGGGAAGCTTGAATCTGTCATGGTTGGTAGCCTACTTCTGCGCAGTGACAGTGTGGTACAACTTGTTTTCATGTTCTCTATGCATTCCGCTCTTTCTTCACAAGCACTTCCGATCTTTCAGCAAAATAACTGCAGAGTATTGGAGCTTTTGCAGCTACTAACCACAAGCAGACTGGGTGCACTTCGTTAATGGGTTCCCTGTGCTGTAGTCTGCAAAATGCAGGGAGAAGGCTTATGCACGTGCAACAAGCTCGTGACAGAATCGAACCTATAGCATATCTACACTGCGTCTTGCTTTTGAAGTCCTCGGTATCATGCACTTGCAAGACAACCTCTCGTTCAGAATGCCCCCAGAAACACAGCATGTGAAAATGCAGTCTACGTCACTATTATCGTGTCGTTACTCACTCTAATGCGTTTCTGTTCTCTCGACAGAATGTTATTTTGTACATTGCTAAAAGGGATGACCATAGTCCTCGTGTTTGATATCGGTAAATAAAAAAATACATAGTGTTTCACCCTAACAATACACAACATTGCAATTCATTAACAACACATGATTCGACATTCAGCAAGTCTTAACAGAAAAAATGATGATCAGATGGAGGTCAAAGTGATTGACTCCTGGCCCTCATTAAAAATAAGTTATTTCAGTCACGATTTTCGTTGTATTTATTCCAGAGTCGAGCCTTGTTTCCCCGTACACCTGAAGATGGCAGTAATTTGTTGTGCATTCGCTCTCGCCCGACCTACACACTTTCAAGGATATAAGAATTACACTATGGTTTCGTTAGACTTGTATACCGACGGCTCCGTTTGCCACCTGCGGCCATTGATTAGTGAACAGAATTCTTAGATTACAGTTTCTTCTGTCCAATTTGTTGTCGCGTTTTTTGCTTTGTAAATCTTGAATTAGACATTATCATTCATGCATCTGTTGACTTTGTAGGTGGAAAACTTATTTGCCCCCTAGAACAACGAATGATTACTAAGAAAATAGCTATCATCCCCGTTGTAACCTTAGTATGATTACATTACCAGTTTTGAAAAAAAGAAACCCCTCAAACCTCACAGTTAGTTCATCAAAAATAAATCTCTTATCTGTATGAATAAATAATTACCCGACTTAAATACTCTTACTTGGGAGTGTAGGGGGGTATGGGAAAGTGTTAAATGAAAGCCGTGTTGCCGGAGGTGTTATGCAATTACCTACGTAATGCCATGCGCAAATTACCTTGGCGATAAAATATGTGCTAGGATAAACTGGCAGGCAACCCATGCTAACTGTCGATAAGTTCCTCCGTTTTGCGTGTTTTTTTTCTCTTCCTGAGAACATGTGGTTCACTCTGATGGTTTTGCACACCCTTTGCTGCAAGTGATATAAAGTATGTAGGCTGAACTTACAAAAAAATGGCAATCAGTAAATACCTCTTGAATGAATAGTCTAATCCTGATGACTGGCCTTGTATCGTTCCAATCAGTCAATCAAGTCAGCCTATATATCGAGGTTTCCCCACTCCCAGGTCCTCAAGCATTGATTATTATTTTCTTTTTCAAATGGCCAGACGACCTCTGGAACAAAGGCCTAGGTCAAAAGCCTTGATTGTTGACTGTTCACATCAGCATGTTTCTACACACTTCAGGGAGGAAGTACTAGCCCATTTTTCAAATATGAACTGCATATATCAAAAACCAAAGGCTATGATTTGGGAAATAAGATCGCCATGAGATTAGTTTAGAAATGACAACTTATTTTGTGAGGGGAGGAAGGAGCATTGGTAGTGTCTGGTGGGTTAGCAAGAAACCCACTGTTCACATGGCCCTGGCTTCACACCCTGATACTCTGATACTGCCTTCAATGGGCAGTCAATAAATACCAGGTTAAATTTTGAGGGATCTCCAGACATTGATGTCGGCTTTGTGTGCAGTGTTAATCATATAATGCCGCTCGCATCAGCAGCCGTAGTACTGTTGGTACTGTTTAAGTGTCTGTCAGATCCCCCCTTGTCCCCCCAGGTCCCACCCTTGTCCTTTTTTTTTAATTTTTTTTTACAAATCTCCGATTAGGTACAAATGATGTTAATGGTGTATGCATTCATGCTATTTATAGAATAGCCTGTCAGCCTTGCCATGACTGGTGCTTTCTTTCTTTTAATATGAGACAATGTTCATTCTGTCTGCTGTCGGAGAAAAGAAGTTTATGCATTTTTGCAGTTGAGACTTATAATAGGATGTCTTTTCTGCTTCACCGACTCTGTCTGGTGATCAGGTCTGTCAACACAGGGGTTGGACCACAGTTTATTTTGGTTGTTCAGTCTCCTGTGTTTTTTTTTCTTTTCAGTGTGATGTGTCTTGGTGCTTGTGGATGCAAATTAGAAATACTATTTGCATACCAGCAGAGTCAACAAGCGCTAGAAAATGGACTGTACAGTGAACACAGAATGTGTATGCACATCATGTACACAGTCAGATACACACACACACACACACACACACCAAACAAAACAAGCAGTTGTCATAGTGTTGGCATGTGCGCACTGGGATTTAGCCAGGCAGATGTAAGTAATCAGTCCTGGAGCAGAGGCTTTTTATCCTCTTTATATATGCTCTCTCTCTCTCTGTCTCTCTTTGCCTCCACGGATCCTCCGGCAGGCTGAGCCCATCCAATTTTTCCCCAGCTTGGGTGCCTTGCCGCTGGGCCTCTGGGTCAGTGGCCTCTGGGCCGCTTCAATCTGGAAGCCTGGCGAAGCAGCAGTATGGGGCAGATAGATAGACACGGTCCATGGGGCATTGAAAAGCCAAATAGCATCACCCCAAAATGAAAAAGAAAGAAACAGACACAACACCACCATCTCAGTGGAGATAAACATGTGATGCAAGGGCATAACCAGGTCCTTTAGCCCTGCTGACATTATGCTCCTCTTACCCTCAACAGACACAACACCACCATCTCAGTGGAGATAAACATGTGATGCAAGGGCATAACCAGGTCCTTTAGCCCTGCTGACATTATGCTCCTCTTACCCTCGAAGTGAACATCTTGTTAGCAAATCTTGCTGAGGATGGCTCATTGGAGGCAGGCAGGCAGGCGGGGAGAAGGCAGGCGGGCTAGGTGAGCTGACCTGTGATTAAAGCAGAGCTTGGGATCTCCCTTTGGGGAAGGGCTTCGTGCTCGGTTTAAAATCTCAGCCATTGATCTGATACCGAGCCCCAGTGTGTGAGCAACACTCAAGCTCTCTCTTTATACACACACACACACACACAGACACACACACATGCATTATGGTGTTCTCAGCACATTGTCATCCACAGTCAAAGCAAACAAACAAACAAAATAATAAATGAGTTGTATAATGGGAAAGTCAAAACAGCAACAGTCAACAATGGCCAACAACAATGGCACCTTTTTTGTTGTTGCAGAGGATGCCTGAGTATTGTGCACTGTGCCAGGTCATCCTCAAGGTGAGAATGGTAGAAAAAGAAATAAGGTCCTGGGGTGGGTGGTTTGGTTTAATTCTCGCTGGTTTCTCTACTTACTCCTAGGCACGTGGTAGCTGTAAATGTTGATGTGCTGCTGATGTGGATGTGGTGAGGGAGAGAGAGAGAGAATGAGAGAGAGAGATGGGAAGAGAAGGGTTCACTGCCAGAGGCTGTGTTACTCCATATTAAGAGCTTCGAAAGGAGACGACTGTGATGGAACAGGAGTGAGATGTCACAGCCAGGGGAGAGAGATGCGCAGAATTTAAATTCCTTCATTAGCTCCCCACCACCACCCACCGCCCCCAACACTGCCTCCCAAGCCATCATATACACCTCCATCTCTGCCTCCGCCCTTACCCCACTTCAGTTTCTTCTGTTCCCCTCCAGCCCCCTGGCCCCTCTGCCCACCCCCTCCTCCCCTTCTTTCCTTCTGCTGTCAGAATAAGAGGAAGCGGTGTGATTTATACTTCTCGCCCTGTGCAGAGTGATTCAACAGCTTGCATGCTTGTTCATGTGGAAGGACTGAAACATTTGGGAGGGAAAATAAAGAGGTGCCGTTTCATTGCCTCCAACTGCACACACACTCACCCACACACACACCCACACAGGCCACCCTCGCTGCGTCACTCCTCCTAGGCTCACCCTCGTCAGGCAGCTTTAATATCCAGCAGAAATATCTGTGATTCACACTTACTGTACACCTTCTAACAGGCCATGGCCGGCCTAGCCTATCCTAGCCTAGACATCTTTTGTTTAGTTATTTTCCTGTGACATTGTGATTATCCTAACCCAATTATAGTGTAAGTAGTGTTGATTCTGCCTTACTCTTAGTATTTGAAATCCCAGTCCAACATTAATAGCATTGTATGACTTACTGAAATCCCAACCCAATGTCATGTTATAACATTAGTGTTGATACCACTGAATGGAACCCTTGCAGGTACAGCAGGACTGGATTGATTTATGTGTGCTTGGGACCATTGTTACCATTTTGTGAAATCCCAGTCTAAAGGCCCCTGTGTGGTGGTAGTTGTGGGGGTGGCTGAGTTTGTGTTTGTGGTGGTGGATGTGACTTGGCCATCTGGAACCACTGCTCGGTCGGCTTTGTCAGATATTGACATTGACGCGACCTCCCGCCATTGCCGCGCTGCACGTATGCTCGTCAGATAATGCGCTGTGAGGCCGCATTAGCGGGCTCCCGTGTCTTCCCACAACCAAATGAAACCTGTCACATTTACAGGCAGGGAGAGCACACAGGCGCCCTTGCTGGGGCTCGGCGTCCTTGCCGTACACAACAAAAAAAGAAAAAAAAACAAAAAAACAAAAACAAAAGACAAACCAGCCCCGAGCGTTTGGGTCGGTTTTTGTCACAGCATGTTAGAGATATGGTGAAAAGTATTGTTGTAATGGGTCACATTATTTTAAAATGGAACACAGGGCAACTTATGGGGGACTCATAATGGTCAGGGTGTTTTTAATGCGACTCAGATACAATGCTTTCCCCCTAGCATCTTTCAAATGCTCCACTGAGCGCAGACATCCATAACACAAACGAACAGAAGCCAAGCCGTTCATGTTTTCGGCCATGTTGAATTTATGTTGATTCATCTGGCCTTGAACAGCGCTACCCTTGTATGTCCCATAACAGGCAATATCACTGCTGTATATTTCCACTGAAGTTCAGCACCAAGACATGTTTAGGGGCACCCAGGACATGAATTGATTTAATTATGAGCTGTTTACACCTTGCATTATTGCTTTTATGGACGCCGTAAAAAACACTGTTTATACCATTGCTTTTGATGGGTCTTTATGAGGCAACACTGGTATTATGTTCTCCTAACGTTATGAAGCTTGATGCTAACATCTGTTGTGTCTTCACTGTCGCTTGGTCCCCATGACCTTCCGGAAAGGTATAGTGGAGCTGTTTTACTTTACTCACATATTATTATTGTTGATGTCTTCTAGAATATAACCATATGTGTCACTTTTGCATAGATGTTTTTAGTTAGATGAAATGCTTAAAAATTTCAAGGTTTACCAGACTGCCCCAAAGTGCCTCTGGCCTCAGAGTGTTAAAGGGTTGTCACCTTCTTATGAAAGGAAGGAAAAGAATTGAAAATAGAGAGAGAGAGAGACAGAGTGACAGAAAGACAGACAGACTGACAGACAGAGTCAGTGAAACAGAGAGGCTGAAGAGTGCTTGACCTGATGTGGACTCCGCAGACAATGGTCATCTGAGTTCAGGCAGAGTTCCAGAGGCACAGGGGCTGTGCAGAATTCCTCTAGTTTTGTGCCTGCTGTCAAATGCAATGAAAATCTCCACCTCTCCATTGGCGCATTAGAAACGACTGTGACAAAAAACCTGCAACCCATTAATGGCCTCCCTTTTTTGTGTGTCTATGAATGACCTTGCTGCATCTTGGGTCAAAGACCAGCATATCAACAGTGTGACACTGTTTGCTCATTTTGTTTGCCGTGCTGTTCAGTGCCGAGTACAGCTGCACTGCCTTGCTGTTTAGAGTGGTTAATATGTGCACCACTGTGTGTGCGTATGTCTGAGCTGGGTTTATGCATGTGTGTCAGTGTGTATCTCTCTGTATGTGACACAGCATGTTTCTGTGTATATGTGTGTGACATAATATGTATGTATGTGTGTGTGTGTGTGTGTGTGTGTGTGTGTCTGGTGGAGGGTGCCATAATTGCTGACCTTCCACTGAGTCACCGATAGCCTTGAGTCAGGAGTCCCAGCCTCAGCCAGGGCTCTCCCCCCCGCCCCGTCCTGATGTGGCACCCTGCTGCACTCCGCTCGGCCGCTATTGTGTTTTGGGACGACCGGCTGGGCCATTAGCCAGCGGGCACCATTCAGTGCCACAAGCCCGCGCCACAGGGTTAACTTGGAGCCGAAATGGCGGAAGACCAATTAAAGAGCGGCACCATTGTTTAGGGATGGGGGTGGGTGGGAGAGGTGAATAGTACCTGAACAAAGGAAATGTGCCATGCTCGCTCCTGCTGCTGTTTCCCTCTTAGTGAGAAAACAAATTTAGAGAGAAGGAGAGAAAAGAAGAGAGAGAGAGATAGAAAGAGAGGAAGTTCAACTAATGGCTACAGCGGCAGAAAAATAGCAAAGGCAGAAATGACAAAATTGGTTTGTTTTCCTCACTGCAGGACTTTTTGGAACAACGTACTGAGCTCCAGACACAAAAAAAGCAATTATTTTTATGTTATTTACGGAGATTTGTTATTTGTTTCGTTTGTTGGGCCTTTTTATTCCTGGTTGACCTTTTGGAATCTTTTGACTCAATGAGGACCGGTAGTGCCACACTCAATCATTCTCTTTACAATCTTTAGGTGGGGGGAACTGATCAAGCCAAACAACTGCACTGAGTACAGTATTGACATCAGTAGGGGACAAGTATGGGCATACAACCCCGCTAAACAGCCTTGGATGCTCTGTGTTAATAAGTCAATTACCTGCAAAGGTCTATCTTTTCAGAACACCTTATTGTTCAAACATGTTAAAATTTAAGACGATGTATTATTTCATGATTATCCTTTTACGGTTTATTAGGGATTATTGAAGTATATATGAATTATATGAAATGGCTTGTTTATAAATACGCTTGCTTTAGTAATTAGTAGATTAGTAATTAATGCTGAAGAATATATGGCCCACATGTTGCTTTACAGTTCTCTGAAGTGTGGAGAAGCCATCTTCAAGAAATAGTGTGAGAGAGTGCTGTATTATGACAGAGACTGTAGTTAGCCTCTAGGGGGACTGATAAGTGGCAAAATTGATGATTACTGTGAATGAGTGAGGTGTCTTTTGATAGATTTTAGTAACTTCTCTCATATGGTGCATGAATGACAGGGTAGCTGGGGAGATTTCACTCATACTTTCTCTCTCCCCCTCTCTCTCTCTCTCTCTTTCTTTCTCTCTCCCTCTCTCTTCCTCTTTTTTCTCCGGCTTCCACGTGCTCGCTCTTTTCTCTGCCGATTTCATTCTCTCACTGGCGTTTTTCATTTGTCTCTTTGATTATGGGGCAAATGAGATGTGTGCTTGTTCCAAAGGTGCTGGACTGAGCATCTGGCTGTCATTACCATAAAACAAACATTTGCTCTGTGATTCACACTGTCGCTGGAGGCCATGGCGATGATGTCTCTCAGGAGGCCACGCAGAGGGGAAAAGCAGTGGAGAGGAGGAGAGGAGGAGGAGAAGAAGGAAGGGGGGGGGGGGGGTAGACTGCCTTCTCTCTCTCAGTGAAAAGTGCTGTAGGTGAAATGGTCATGATGCAGGAAGTGATTCCAGCAATCACCCCGCCCCCCCTCAAAACACACACACACACACACATTATAATCAAATATACAAACACACAAACATGCATATCATGTCAGTCAAACACAGGATCACAAATAAAATCAGGTTATAACAAAATGACAAGAGCTGATTTGCTTTCCCATACATTCATATACAGACTCAGTAAGCAAAATAAAAAAATATATCTTATACAAAAGTCTGACATCACCTGAAGATGTTGTTTCCAGCTTCATCACTATCTAGATGAGATCTGCCTATGTGAGGTTCTTTATTGCCAGAGCCTAAGATGGAACTGGGTTCTCTGGGCCAGCAACTCTCCATGACTTTTCTTCTAGGAAGCCTCTTTTGGGGCTCTGCATCATGTCAGACTAAGGAAGAGGGAATTAGCTTTTCATTATGGTATGGATCTTGCCCAGGCTGTCTTGACCTTTGCTCCTCTCTGCATCCCATTCAATAAGCCATTAGATGGGAATCCATACATGTGTGCTTCGTTTTTTTTCTGCTTGGCTTTCCATTTATAGAGACTTGGAGATGTCCAATGGCATGCCTTGTGACTGTGTCCCATGAGCTGCTAGTAATGCTATGTCAATGTGGTCTTGTGTACTCTAAGCACACAACCTCAACCCCAACAGTCGGACAGTATTCTTGAAGGGTCGAGTTTGTAAATGTGTAACAACTGGATATCCAGGCAGTCCAGTTTGGAGGATTCCTTTAAACGCAGCCAAGAAATTGAGCCTCCTTTTGTCAGGCTATGAACAGTCCAACAGGTGTATCCTTCATGGCTAAACGTATCCCAAAACGATCCCAAGTTGTTTTTAAGTCAAAATGGCAGAACAAGCAACCCCCCTTAGGACCAGACCTTCTCATTAGTCTGGCATCGGCCATGTTCTTTTGAAGAATGGATGAAACAAAGTCCTCCTCTTTCCCCCACCATTTTTGTCCTTCCTGCCTCTTTAGACACTGTAAAGGAGAGAGGATTTAGAGGGGGGGACTGAGGTGTTGTCAAAAGAGATTGGACGGATGCCATACTGCCAACACTCACTCGTCCGTCTCAAGGGGCCGAGCAGAGAGTAATAGGCATAGAGTCTGCCCTTGTCAGTCCTCTAATTACATTAACTCCCATGTAATTCCCAAGCAGAGAAGAGGCGAACGTCTCGGCCAAGGAAGAAGGCCAGAAAGAAAGAAAGAAGAGAGAATGAGAGAGAACGAGAGAGAGTGTTTGTTGGTGCTTATGTGTTTGTTGCTTTTAGGGCTTTGAAGGAGTATTTGAAGCATAAAGTTGTGCCATTATCCTCTCATCTTGGTTGGCCAATGGACACATGGTGTCAGAATAAACCCCAGAGCCCACACTGAAATGCAGCATATGCTCAACTCTCTGGCA
The DNA here is from genome assembly GCA_027481765.1 of Tenualosa thibaudeaui. Classification (NCBI taxonomy): domain Eukaryota; kingdom Metazoa; phylum Chordata; class Actinopteri; order Clupeiformes; family Clupeidae; genus Tenualosa; species Tenualosa thibaudeaui. The sequence goes on from JAIFZK010000011.1 coordinate 7,829,612, forward strand.
GGAAAGGAACCACAGATGAGACTCACTCACTCTCCAACTTAATAATTATTATTATTATTTCTGCAAAAGGGCCGTGGCAGCATTAGAGTCAAGTATTTATTGAGTTCAATGCTGTGTAGCAGATGTGGTAAAAAAGACATCTTATAAATGGATGCATTAAGATTTCATGAGAGTTCCCTCCACTAGCTGGACCTGATTGTCAGAGAAAAATGTGAACCACTCAATACTGGGGAGGGTTGGAGACTACCACTGTGTTCAGTGGTGGTCAATGTGTATGTCTGTATGTGTGTGTGTGTGTGTGTGTGTGTGTGTGTTTGTGCTCATATGAGAATATGTATGTGCTTCTACATGTATATCTGAATGCTCTACTTTGTGCTTGTGTGTTTTATACAGTATGTGTATGTGTATGAGAGAGAAGATGTTTATGTGTGTGTATGCATGTGTCATAATGCCTTAATGTACGCACATGGAAAAGTAGTGTGTTTGAGTGTGTGTGTGTGTGTGTGTGTGTGTGTGTGTTAAGCCTGTCAGGCACGTCCCAGCGCTGCCTGCTTCCGTGATGTAATGTCTCCTCAGTTTGGCCGCCCTTAAATGGACAATATCATAGGCCATTGAGCAGCGAGCTGCACAGAGGAAAGCCATTGATGGATGGGAGGAGGACTAGGGGGGAATGAAGGATGGTGTGGATCTAATGAGCTGTTTCTCAGGGAGGGAGGGTGGACCGAAAGCCTTCAGTCACTGCCTGCTAGAGTTTGGTGCAACTAAGAGCTATTCTGCCAGGTTTTGGAGGTTTATGTGTGTGTGTGGTTGTGTGTGTGTGCGTGTGTCTGCACGTTTGGGTTTTGTGTGTGTGTGTGTTTTCTCTGTGTGTGTGTGGTGTATGTGTGTGACAGGGAGAGAGAGGAAGATAAAGAGTGTGTGTGTGTGTGTGTGTGTGTGTGAGTCAGAGAGTGACAGAGTTAGCTGTGGACTACACATCCCATCATCCCCCTCGGTATGTGCAGCATTCCCCATCTCATGTTCAGATCTAGGTGTGTTAACTAAATGGGTGCTGAATTGTTGGCAGGTATTTGTGTTGCTACCTATGTGTGTGTGTGTGACAGAAAACCTCAAATTATCTGCCCTGCAAGATGATGTTGACCCTGTATGATGTATGTAAAAAATAATAAAAAATAAAATTTATTTTTGGCCCTCTCAGTCAGTCTTTTATGAGGAAACCGCTTTGGAACAAATTTTCTGTTCACTTATAAATGTTCCTCTCCAACCTGTTTGAAAATAGCTCTGCTATTTAAAAACCACAAACTGCTCTCATCGATTTGAAGACTTTAGACTTGGACATAACATAATGCCTCTGGCTTATTGGTGCAGAACGCCAGCACTCTGTACATAATAAACCTGGATTTATTCATTCATATCATTTATAAATGATTTTCTTGCCTGAAAGAAAAGATTTGGGGGAAGTTTGGTATTGTGTATTGAGTATTGTGAAGTCAAAAATGAGTGGGATTATTTTTTAAGGTGTCTTTAAGGTGATTTTTTTCCAAGAAAACAGATACAGGGGTTTTGAGCGGACTCAGGCAGCTTTAGGTGGAGATGGTGCACCTATATATACAGTCAATAGGAACAGGAGTAAGAACAGACAAAGACACTTGTTCTGTCGAAATATCCTGATAGAAGTCACATGATGTAAAATAATTTAGCTGTATCTGTTCATGACTTGTTTATGACATTGTTATGTAAGTCTTTTGAAGCTTTAATCCATAAGTGTTTCCAGCTGAAGCTCATGGACTATTTGTATAGTCCTACAGTACTATTCGTATAGTCCTACAGTACTATTCGTATAGTACTATATTCCTTACTGACATTCCCTACTGACTATCACGCAGTCTCATGAGAGACCTAGGATTTGTTTCCAAGGTCACCTTAAATTAGTTGTATCATTGTGAGAGGCCTGAACGGCCAGCTGACGAGAAGGCATGTGGATTGAGAAGTGGAGGTAGTAAGGATTCACAGGTGTTGAGAGGTGTTGCTGGTCCAAAAATTTAATGGCAGGAATTAGGGTGTCCCCACCCCTGCAGAATGACATAAAGACTGTCCTCTTGCGGCGCGTGCTTCCGCAAAGGGATGGCTTCAGAGGTGTTGGAGGACCAGGAACAATTGTGAGTTAATGCGTTAATGACTTATGGGAAACATACAGAGTTGGCAAATGACAAATGAAAGTTTGGTCGGTGGGTACCACACCGCTTATTGTTATTATTGATGTAGAATAAATAAGGATTAAGGAATGAGGGATTAATTTATAAGATCACGGCAGAAGAACAAAGGACTATGAACAAACGCCGAACTAGCGGCAAACCCCCCTTCAGTCACCAATATCCAACAGTGGTCCAAAAATATACATTTACATTGTTCCCCGAAGCGGCGCACATAACCGCATATATGCGGGCATGAATCGGGAACAAACACAAAGTCTCGCCCTCTCTCCTACCAGCGCTTGCGGAGCAGCACACGCAGTTCAGATTAAACAGTGAGAAGGGGAGAGTTCAGCTTCTCGCTTTTCACAATCATGGCTGCAGAATCCAGGAGAGAGGGGCTTCTAGTCTTGCCCGACCCCGAAAGGGTTGGTCCAGAATCAGAACCACTCTGTCTACCTCTCTGGTGGCCTGCTCTGGCCCACACATTTGTACAATGCTTTTTCCTGATTGATGCCTTAGGATGAAGGTGCTGTGCCGTGTGTATGTGTGTGTGTGTGTGTGTGTGTGTGTGTGTGTGTAATACCTTCTTTCTCATGTGTACCCATATGCATTACTGTAATAGGACATGTGCACTGGTACCCAAGTCCAATTTTGTCCAATATGGATACACTGAAATCTATCTAGATGTATGGAATAGATAATCTCAGTAATCTCCGAAGGCCATCTCTCTGAAGTGGGCTGTGCTTGATAAAAACAAATAAAGAAGAAATTGGAATGTGTGTGTGTGTGTGTGTATGTGAATGTGTGTGTTTCCTTTCAGCAGGCTGGGAGTGACCTTTCCTCCTTCGCCTGCGCAAGTCGCATCTCTCTTCCCCTGCCTGCTGGGTTGCTTATTGAGCTACTTGCTGATAGCTACCGCTTGCGTTTAATATGATGGATCACCCCCACAACCCCCCTACACACACTCACACACACTCACACACACACACACACACACACACACACACACACACACACACACACACACACACATACACACACAGACAACACATAGACTTACACAGACATACACACACACACACACACCTCTAGAGGAAACACACATTTTATTTGAGTGGCTATGATGGCCAGTAGTCCTCTACACACACACACACACACACACACACACGCACACACACACCTTAGACAAACAGACATGTTTTTTCTCAGTGGCTCTGATGGCCAGTGGCTCCTGTCTGTCTTGGTAATCTAATGGCACGGTGTCAGTAAAGTGATTGTTATTGTTGATTGAGTGTGTTTGTGTATGTGTGTGAGTGTGTGTTAGTGTATGTGTTGATGTGTGTGCATATGTGTGTGTGTGTGTGTGTGTGTTGGCAGGGGGGTTAAAAGGGCTCTTCAGACCTAATTTCAGGTCCCTTTTATATCCTCACTGCTACAATGGGCCCCATTGGATTATTATAGAATATAACAACCTACCATGTTCACTCCCTCAACACACAATCACAATCACACACACACACACACACACACACACATACACAGAGAGAGACATACAGAGGCACACCCATTCCCACAACTGTGCCACTTCAGATTAGATTGGATGTAATGATTCTTTCTGGGGATATTAAAGATAAGCAAGAATGTTATTTCCACTCTCCTCTACCCCTTGGGGCCCACACACAGTAGTTCTGCCGATGACATTTGTACAGTAATAGACATGCTACTACCACTCTCAGTATTTACGGTTCCTGTGGTGGCAGCGGCGGTGGTGGTGGCGTGGTGGTGCCGTTGTTGGTGTTAATGGAGCCCGGTGCTGGCTGTGGAAATTGCCGTCTGACGGTGCCTCTTTTGGCTTAGTCGTTATCTCACTTAACGTCACCCCCCCATCAGAAAAAAAAACAGTGAGAGCAGGCAAACAAAAGATGACTCGTGTATTCCAAGCATGTGGTGCTAATTTGCCAAACCTTATTAGCATGTCATTGTCGACTCAGTGATTGTCACAGATGTTAGCGCCATGTCCGTGTGTTACCTGCTAGCAAGCCTACTGCTTGTGCAGTCTGTGTTTGTTGCAGAATAAAAGGACAAAAGAAAATACAACTGATAAAACTGATCTCAGATCTGTCATTACGTTACTTTGGCCCCTTACACAGATCCAGGCTCAGAGTCTGTGCAGATGCCGGTCGCATTTCCATAATAATTGCTCTGGTGCATTGCACTCTCTGTATTGCCACACTCCATTAGGTTTATACACAGTTTTTGCCTTGTGCTGTTTCCTCTAAGCCTTGCAATTTCAGCACCGTGATTTACACGCGGAGACTACAGCACAACAGTGCACCCGGTCCTACCCAATGTGATATATAAGCACTGATGCCATCTAGGCAATTACTAAACTTGTGTTTTTGACACCACAGGGGACAGACAAACCAAATCATTGCAGTCGTGTGTGATTACACCTAATTACATGAAAAACGATTTCATCCATAGCTGCATATTTCACAATTAAGGCACAGGCTGTGTTTGCACCTCTGCTTTGGGAATGGACCCTATCACAACTTTATTGATGTTATTGCTGTTTTTTCACCCCCTGAGTTATAATCGCTGCATTAAGCCTAAAACAAGCTGTCATTCTCTGTAGTGAGATGTGCATGGGAGGCTTCATCTTGCCCCAAGCAGGTGGGATGCATCAGTGCCGTCCCCTGTGGCAGGTTGGGTGGGTCAGTCCAGGCCAGATCTGCCCCACGTCAGGGCCAGATCCGCCCCATCAGCAGCCGCTAGCTTTCCAATTCCTAAGCGCTGTTGCAAAACTCCCACACATGCACATGCTGCTCCCTCCTGAACACACACACACACACACAGATACACAAACACAAACACACACACACACAAACTCATTTCTAACACATCTATGGTATCTAAGCCCAGTGACACAAATGTTCTGCTACTTTGTATATACTATACTACCCCCCGCAGTGACAAAAAACAAAACAAAACTGATTTCCTACACCCACTTATATTAACCAGATCATTGCTTATAAGTTCGATGAATCAGAATTATACATGCACCCTGGTGCTCTTTTGTTTTGGGAAGTGTGTGTTTGTGTGTGTGTGTGTGTGTGTGCGTGTGTGTGTGTGCATGTGTATGTGTGTGTGCATGTGTGAGTGTGTGTGTACATTGATAGTGAGCGGCTTCTGCATAAACATTATTTATGTGCTTGAGCGAGAGGCTCTGCTCTTTGTTGACTTGTACGTGCCGGGGAGAGTCTATTGATTTTGTTAGGTCCTTTATGGCGGTGTTTTTTGAACTGCACAAATTATCATCTGTCTCTTTCTTTCTCTCTCTCTCTCTTTCATCTAGACACGTTACTTTGAGGTGCAAATCTCTACCCAGGGAGAAATGCAACAGTTGATAAATGCCATATAAAAACTAGCAATTCTCAAAACCACTCTTGCAGCACCCCAAGAAAAGAAAAAGAGATGATGACAATCAAGAGCCAGAAATATAACAAATAAGTTAATGAGCAAAGCAAAGAAACAAACAAATAAAACTCTCCATCAATCCTGGGCATCTCCTTCTGTTTGTCTGTTTGTTCATTGGCTTGAAGTGCATTGTTCATGATACGTCATTCGGACGAATGATGACAAGCAGTTTCGACAACCCCAACGTGAATCAAATGCAAAAGAAATTAGTCTGAAAATGGGCCTGGGAACACAGTGTGCCTCTGTAGCAAACACAGTCGGCTTGTCGCTTAATGGCTTTTGATAACGGCAGTGGTGCCCTGGTCGGCCCTTGCGACGCCCTTGGGAGCGTGATTGTTATGGAACTGAAAGGTTCAGGGGGCCTTTCCTCCAACCCTCACCCCTTCCCCCCCCCCCACACCCTCGTTTCTTTTTCTTTGATAGAGGGCAAATGTAAATGTCAGCCGTGTCGGGCGACGGGAAGGTCCGTGTGCCAGGAGAATCAGTCCAAATGAGTTCTGACAGGAGAGGATGCCCCGAGATGTGCCTGACGGAATAAGAGAAATACCACTCCAGACATGCCGATCCATTATGCAGTATGTTTTTTTTTCTTACTTTCTTCCCTCCTTCCAATGGGGTGAAGTTGTTGTTATGGAAGCGGGTGTAGAGTTCTTGTTCTGCACTGGTGGGGCACTCTCAGATTAGCCAGGAAACAAGCATTAGCAAAGTGGCTATGCTTCCTGTATCCAATAGTATGACAGAGAGATTCCATTTGAGCGTAGCTTTGATTTGTTTTCTGTTTATGTTATGTGCTATGGCATGCTGTAATTGACTGCAATTGTGTTGAAGTCTGAGAACCCATGTATAAGCTAGCTTTCTCTCTGCCGGAGAACACTGCTGCTTTGAAATATTTAAATGCCCACATTTTTGTCACAGGACGTTATTCATGTTGCCAGTGTTATGTAGAGCTTTGTCTTCCATCACTGAGAAAGGTGGAAGGGGGAACCAGATCTGGTGTGTCTTTCCTTACCAGGATGCTAGGAGATTCAGATGAAGATATACAATCTCTTTGCTCCTCCCTTAGCCCACTCTCATCTATCTTTCTTTCTTTCTTTCATTTTCTCTCTCTCTCTCCCTCAGTCTCTCCTCCATCTCTCTTTCATTTCCTCTGTGGTGGAATAGAAAAGCCATAATTCCATCACAAAACGGAGGCCAGGATAATGTTAGCACCTATTTAATTCATTTATTCATGAGTGTAATTGAAATATTAACACCAGTGGCAGACGCCAGAGACCAGAGCGCTGCTACCGCATCCTGTTCCTCTGCCTCTTGATGCGCGGAGGGAGCAGGAATGTTTTACTTACAGGTTCTCCCTCCCTCCCTCTCTCTCTCAGTCTCGATCTGTCTCTTTGTTTTTTTATGCTGGTTAATCTACACAAAGATCTCTGATGCATGTGTGTATGATTGTGTGTGTCAGAGAGAGAGAGAGAGAGACAGAGAGAGCAAGGAAAAGAAAGAGGGAGGGAGATTGCTTGTGTTTGTGTAAGTGTGTGAGTGTGTGTGTGAAAGAGAGAGAGATCTTTGATGTCCCTCAGAAGACGGCTAATCAGGCCTTGCGTTGAAAAGTCGGGTACAAGCTGAAACATTATTTCCTCAGTGAACATCATTATGGCTGTTTCACATAGAACCAGCTGTTTGCTATCCTGACAATGAGACCAGAACTCCCCCCCCCACAAGCTTAGTTTGTGCTGTGCAGGTTTTAATTGGTTCAGCCCTGGAAGGCAGAGAGCGAACAGCATTTGGTTGTTTTCTCTGCTTTGCTTTTTCTTCTTTTCTTTTTTTTCCTCCCTCTTGCAAAGATTTTTTGGAAGCCTGCGCTTGATCCGTCATCTGCTCCTCTCTCTCCTCGCACATGCCCACACGCTGGGCTAATTTTATGCAAGTGTGTGTATGTATGTGTGTTTGTGTGTGTGTGTGTGTGTGTGTGTGTGTGTGTGTGTGTGTGTGTGTGAGGTCTTGGCTGTGAAGTGAAGGGCTTGCCAAGCACAGGATGTGTGCTTCGACATGAGCAGCGTCGACACTCGGCTTCACTCAGCCCTCGTTTCCACCGTAGGTGTAACTGCAAAGACTCTTGAAAGGTGCAGTGAGAACAAGAGTGAAAGAGAGAGAGAGGGAGAGAAAGAGAAAGGGAGACAGAGAGGGAGAGAGAGAGAGAGATCATGAGGGAGATCTCACCTGCGACGCTGTCATTTATTTTGAAATGTCGCATGCGTGGAGATGCCAAAATATGTCAAAAGACAGTTCACCTGTTCACACTCATTATCAATTTCACCACTTATCAGTCCCCCAGAGATGAGAGATTCTCCCCAGCTCCACACGGTAGTCATCCCACCACCGAGCAGCTTATAACACTCATAACAACATTATTCAGATTAATAAGCTTAATAATAATACTATATATTTTTAATAATATATATTTAGTTATAATTGTACTTCCAACCATGTCCCTGAACACAGACACAATATTAAATGAACTCCAAGATCAAACTCCAAGATCAGAAGGAGAGAGAAGAGTGGAAGCACTGATGGGGTTACTTTCAAAGCTGCTCAAGGTTTCTCATTAACGAGAGGTGTTAGTTTGATGGAGGCTCACAAAGATGGAGGGAGGAAAGAAAGGAAGGAACAAGAGAGAAGAAGACAGAGCTAGAGAGAGAGAGAGGAACACACAAATAAAAGGTGAGAGAGCGAGAATCAGAGATTCTCTGGAAAAAAAGAAGGAACTAGCAAGAAAAGAGTTTGTGGGTGACTGACAAGGGGAGGGGGGGGGGTGAGGGGGGTTGAGGGGTAGAGACACTGTGCAAGCCATGTGCTCCCGCTGTCACATGCCGTTGCCACAGCAGCAGCGAGGAAAACACCACCCAGTGGGATGCGGAAGCCCAGGCTTGCTTGGCCTGGCACTCTCTCTCTCTCTCTCCACCTCTCCTTCCTGCCCCCCCCTCTCTTTCTCTCTCTCTCTCTCTCTCTCTCCTTCCTGCCCCCCCCTCCATATCTTCTTCCTGTTCTACCTCTCTCTCTCTCTCTCTCTCTCTCTCTCTTTCCCCAGGCTCTGTCATGGGGAGAAAAGGAAAATGCGGCGAGATGGAACTGCCACCAGTGATCAGAGTCGCATTTGCTGGCTGCCACCGCGGGAGAGAGAGAGAGGAGGGGCAGAGGGAGGAGGAGAAAGGGAGTCAGAGAGGAGTGTGTGTATGTGTGTGTGTGTGTGTGTGTGTTTGTTCAGAGGGGGTTGGTTGGTAAAGTGTCTCACTGATGCTGTGAAGGAGAATGAATACATTGGAGTGTAATGAAGGTGGAATGGAATGGAGAGAGTGAGAGACAGAGAGAGAGAGAGAGAGAGAGAGAGAAGGAATCAAAAACTGGGTATGGTGCAATGAACTGGGTATGGTGCAGAGGATGGTGGTTGGTGATTCTATTCACGAGGAGGTTCCCACACGCATGCATACACACACACAGACAGTTTGCCAACATCCAATAAACAGCATGTAAACAGCATGTTTGCTGTTTGCTGTTTGCATGTTTGCTCTTTGCTGTTTAAATCCTCTTTGCTTGTGCTTACATACATGATGGCTCATGTCACACAGGTTAACCTCATCCTGTCAGAATGTGTCGGGCCATCCGCCTACTGCTAGATCTCCCTGGGAACCTCTGGTCGCCAGTCAGCAGTCATGTTACGACGACCTGTCACGGTGGTAGCCACGCTGCGCCTATGTTATTCCCTTCTGGAGACGTGGGAAGAAAAGGCCAAGCAGTTAGTTGGGCTCAGAGCTGTACTGTGGGAGCGACATCTTTCAACACATCAAACAATTATGCAGTTTATGGCATATCTGTGATGTAATTGTGGACCATAATTCCTAATGACAAGGTTATTTGCTAATCAAATCGCGCAGCGTTTTAATGGATGCATGACTCAATTACATTGCTTACCTTACATGCACCACAACCCTTGTGATGCTTACGGAATGCGGTATTAGCTTCATCAGCAGTTCTAGCCAGCACGCATGCACGGGCATTTGTGTACAAGACATGGCTGCTGAGTAGGGATGCGTCTACCCATTGCTTGGAGCTAACTTCAGATGGAGTCATTCAATTCAGCTTAATTAGTTTATTTATAGAGCGTGTTACAGATGCTATCACTGATGTGAAAAAAATAACATTATTACCAATACTATAAACAAAAAACCCATGGGCTTAATCAGCGATTCAAAACAGGGATCCATCAGCTTAGATCAGCCTAGGAGCTATCATGTATTGAATAGTACAGTGAACTAAACAAAAGTGAAAATATGCAGACGATTGAAATACAGTGCACCACAACACTTGCAGTATGTGACGGTCACAACACACATTTACCCCTATTTGTGTTTGTATGTACACAGACACTTTAAAGGAAGAGATGTGAACATTGGTATACAGTGTAGTAGTAGCCTAATTGTGCAATTATGCTGTCTGCTCTTTCTGTAGAGTGAAGACAAATGCTTCCTCATCAAAGCTTCGAGTAGGGTTATCAGTTGAAGCAAATTCAGTCAGTGTTATGGTAAACACTCCAGAACAACTGACAGATTATTTATATATTTTCCTTTTTCTCGTTGCTCGTATTTTGCCTACTTCTTTCAGCAATTCCCGATCACTCACATTTTTTAGACATGCATATTTATAGCAATCAGTCTGTTTGGGCGTTGCTGCCATCAGTTTGTCAAGTGCTGTGTGAATGTCAGACTTCAGGATTGAATGAAGCAGCAGGTGTTTGACACAGCTGGTAGCTTGAGCAGTACAGCTGTTTATGAAATACATTAGTGAGAGCATGAAGAAGAAGAAGAAGAAGAAATTCCAGAACTTTCTTTGGGCAAAATTGGTCCTCAATAAAAAATGCTTTTTTGGGGGAGGCTTTGTTGTGCCTTTTTAAGGTTTTGTAGTTCCAAAACAGTCATAATTTTAGAGACTGAAGCCTGCAGTAAACACGTTAGAGCATGTTCTATTACTCATCTAAGTCGCTCATCAGAACACAGGGATCTTAACAGCAGGGTTTTCCATGAGACAAGAGGAAGAAACTAAAGTGAGGGGGAACAAAGAGCATATATGTCAGTTAGACCGACAGTTAGATATGGCGCCTTACAGTACTGAGATTGAACAGAAGTGCCTTAAAGGCTGTCCCTGTAATCACAGACTCTTTCTTCCTCTAATACTGTACTTTGTAAGTTTAGTGTGTGAAGGAGAAGAGAAGAGAGAAGACTTCCTGAAGACAACTGAAGAATGGAAAACATGAGATGATATTTGGTAGATGGTAATTTGTGATATTTTACTCTGATTGTAGACAATTAATCACAGCTGGCTGTGATGAAGGCAAGGACAGGCTTTATCAGACTAGCCAATCATATACTGAATGGCAGCAAGCAGCCAAAATGGCAGCTAGCAGCCAATCTGCATTGAAGGCAAGGGCGGGCCTTATTTTAAGACTAGCCAATCATAGACAAGTGCAGCAAACATCCAATCTGAAAAGAAGGGCAAGGTCAGACTTTATCTTAAGACTGGTTATACGGAGGAGAGTCAAGGGGTCAATGTTCTCATTACAGTAGCTGGTGTGATCCGAGCTCCAGTCGCGGTCCAAGCCCGAGACCTCGGGCAATGGCCATGTGCACAAAGTCACAGCTGAATAGACATCCACGAGATTAAGGGGTCACTAATAGCTAGACAGAAGGCTTTGCTTTTGTTTTTTTTTGTCGCCTAATCGTTTTTTGAGGCATAGTGTTTTCTTGATCCTTATGTAAACACCAGCCCCAGGGAGCTGCTCCATCCCTCCCACCACCACCCACCACCATTCACTCTCAGATTCCTTTATGAGTGGAAACCTTGGCCTGCACAAGAGTGTAGAGAGTGTGTTTGCAGCGAGAGTGTGTTTGTGTGTGTGTCTGTCTCATAGAGGTGGGGTTATTGCAAGGCTTCCCCTTTGAAACGAGGCGTGGGTCATTGCATCAGTCTGGAGGATGAACTGGATAGTGGTGGTGGGTTGGTTGATGCATGTGTGTGTGTGTGTGTCTGCCAAAGGTCTCTGACACTAGAGAATGCCCACTCGCCCATCTTCCTCCCCTCCCTTCAGGCCCTATTCATGAAAAATCCTTCTATGTGTGTGTGTTTTTGTGTGTGTGTTTCTGTGTATTTGTGTGTGTGTGTCTCTTTGTCTGTATGAGAGCCAGGAGTTTGTGCTCTTATTTTTAGCTCAAATGATGCTAGTCTTCTGCCTCACTTCTTACTCTCGTGTGCATGTTACTGTACTAAGCCCGGAGCCCACGGGCACCCTGTAGCCATGTGCTTTTGTCCCTTAATTTGGACAACCCACACACACACCCCGACACACACACTCACGCTCACTCACACACACACACACGCACGCTCTATATCACAATACCCTTTCATTCAAATCGTGTCACTCTGGAAGCTTCCGCTGACCTCATGGCACATCATACTTGGCCCGTACGCCCATGTCACGTCATGTCACACACACACACACACACACACATCTATTCTCTATATCACAAAGCCCTTTCATTCTAATCGTGTCACTCTGGAAGCTTCCGCTGACCTCATGGCACATCACACTTGACCCGTACGATCATGTCATGTCACATCTCACACGCGCACACACACACACTGTACTGTACTGTAATACACAGTCCCCTCCTACTACTGTTACAGCAAAGAGCTCCTAGTCTTGTTTTGTATCGTTCTGTCTAGTTCTTGTGTTACTTTCTGTCTGTTCCACTTGTTACTTCCTGTCTTCTCCCGTGTCATTTCCTGTCTTTGTGCCTATGCATTCCATGTAAGTAAAGATTCTTTGAATTCATATTGCTGTGCGTTTGGTCTCATCTACTACAACTGTGACACTTGTTGTGAGCATGGTTGAGTCAAAGCCTATTTGTCCTGGATGCTTGCAGCCTGCTGTGTTTGTATCAAATATTGTATAGCAGAACATAAAGCAATTTGTAAGAGGATTATAGGTATTGAATGAAAGCCAGACCAGACATAAAGTATAGTATGTACATAATACGATCATATACATATCCCTCATGCAAATAACGTGAGTGTGTGTGTGTGTACTGTCAGGATATATTTATATATGTGATACAAATCTGACAGTAATGTATGGAGTGGTCATATTGACCAAAATGTACCTTGAAATATACCATTTACTATTCAGTCAACAACACAATAATGAAAGACTAGGTTCTATTCCAAGGCCATCCTGCAACAATATCAAATTGAGAAGCACAAAGCTTTAACACGCACACGCGCGCACACACACAAACACACACACAAACACACACACACACACACAAAACAGTAACCATTCTAGCACCTGATGTTGAAATTGAGCCACATTCCTTCAATACACTTAGACACACAGACATACAAACACACATCACACACACACACACACACTCACACACACACACACACACAAAGGAGTAACCATTCTAGCGCTTGATGTTGAAATGGAGCCTCATTCAATCACCACACTTATCACGCAAACACTCATCACACACAAACACACACACACAACCTCAATTTCTCGGCAGCTGACCCAGAATGCAGGGTCTTCTCTAAGGAGGACACAAGGGAAGGTAGAGGCAGAATTCCACACCGGTGGTTAAAGGCAGAAGAAACCCTGTTGACATTCCCTGCATTTGAGACTCAGATAGAGAGAGAGTGAGAGAGAAAGAGAAAGAGAGAGAGACAGAGAGAAAAGAGACAAGGGAGAAGGAAAAGGGAGGTAGAGAGAGACACAGAGGAGCTGGAGAGAAAGAGCGAAAGAGAGAGTAGTGAAACAGAGAGGGAGAGAAAGAAGCTTTTAGACTTTTGCTGCAGGACTTTAACATTTCATACCAGGCCACTAATGCACAGGCACTGTCCGCTTGTCTCTCTGTGTATGTGTGTGTGTGTGTTTGTGTGTATGTGTGTGTGTGTGTGTGTGTGTGTGTGTGTGTGTGTGAATCTTTTATTCATTACCTCAAACCAACACAGGAGGAGAGGGGTGATTATTTTTCTCCTGCCATTCCATTCTTGCATTCCACAGCTCTGCCTCCTCTCTTTCATACCACCTGCTTCTGTCAACCACCAATCTCCCCAGTCTCTCTCTCTCTCCTTCTCTCTCTCTTGCTCTCTCTCTCCTCTGTTTTCTTTTTTTGCATATTTCTATTCAGGACAATGCTTCCAAAATGTTCCCAATGACAGCAGGCTAGTATTGTTACTAAATGCTACGGAGTCAGGCAGTCTTCTCAATCTCAGTTATGATAGCGATATATTAGCAGCAGTAGAACCATGTTGCAGTGTTTTCAGTTGCATGTACTTTCTTCCTTTGTTTTTCTCACATTCTCTTTTGCTTTCTCTTTCTTGCAACAGACATTGCATCTGTTTTTCGCCCCAGCATGTGCGGGAGAGAAGTAAGATTAGTGTCCTACTCTGCCCCTATTGGTCAGTTGGTGTGAGGGTGATCTCCGCTGCCCTGTCGGACTCCTGAGGCAGAGGGAAAGCATGAGACAGCAGTTTGTAAACTCTATCTCCCTCCCTACCTTGTGCGCAAACTCCGATGGATAGAATCTATTTATCTTTCCCTTTTCTTTTCCCTCATCCAATCTCTCTCTCTCTCTCCTCCTTCTCCTCCTCTCTTCTCCCACTCTCCTCTTTTTCCATTTCAACACTTACAAAGATGCAAGTGTCCCCCACCTCCCTTCCTCTCTCTCTCTCTCTGTTCCTCTTTTTTTCTTTTCTTCTCAGTGTCTGATTGGGTTCATCTGTGATATTGTTCTCATTACTTAGGGTTTGTGAATCACTCAGACGTGCCCTAATGTCCACCAGCAGACACATTAATAGTAAAGCCCACTCACCATGTGCAGATGTGTAGCACACAATCTTGGTGTACGAGGAGAAGTATCACTGAAAGTGACAAGGCAGAGGAGGGAATGATTTGGCTTGTAATGCAGCCAGATGATAAAGGAAAATGTGGAGGGAGAAGAGCAACGGATCGTCTGCAGTTGTTATTGTTAGCATCACAATCATCACAGTCATCATGATCACTATCGTCATCACCATCAGAATGAGTGTCATTGTTTTGTTTGAGAAAGCAAGGGGCATCAATGTGAAATGAAGATCTAAAAGTGCATCAAACTTCATCTTCATCGTGTTGCTTATGATATAAAGTATCGTGAACATTGTGTCATGGTCTTGATTCCACTGAATCAATCGTTGAATCAATAGGGTAATCAAACACTGTGGTGCAACCATGAAGAAAGAGCATGGGGCATTAATGTGAAATGAAGATCAAAACGTGCATAAAACGTCATAATTGTGTTATTTATGATATAAAGTGATTCATGTGAAATGAAGATATAAACGTTTGTTTGTATCGTACAAAGTGACATGAGCATTGTCTTGATTATCTTGATCCCACTGATTCAATCACTGAATCAATCGGATAATCAAACACTGTCTCTTGGGAGAATTCAGTTGAAGAGGCCATTTGTTTTGGGATTATTCACCAGTAGATTGTGTCTGCCCATGCCCATGAGTCTGTAGTTATATTTGACTGAAGAGAGAGAGTCTGGACAGCAGAGTAGAAAAAAATCCTTCTGAAAGAAATAGTTCCATTCAGAATAACCAAGTAACTTCACTTCAAAAGAGTAAATCTGGTGCAACTGTCTTCAGGAACCTTCTAAGTAAGTCAGGCCTTGCAGGCGTAGAACCTCTGGCTCTACTCTACTCTACTGGCTCTCTGGCTCAGTCTAAAGAAGGTTAGAGGGAGAGTTTGAGTAAGGGTGTGTGTGTGTGTTTGGGGGGGGGGGTGGGGTGGTGGGGGGAGTGTGTGGGGGGCTGGGCAGTGGTTGGTTGGCTGATGGGACAGGGGGCAAGGCAGAGGTAGAAGGCTGGTTATCTAACAATTTCAGCCAGCCAGAAGAAGAAGGTGGAGAGGAGGAAGGGGAGTCACGATCAATTGATGTGGGCAGCATGTGGGGGAGGCCATGACCCCCCCTGAGTAGAGTGAATCATGGGCAGCTGACTGAAAGAGGTGGACACACGAGAGGCAAAACAAGCAAACAAACAGGAAACAAACAAATAAACATGGTGGGTTTTTTTTTGGGGGGGGGGGGGCTGTACGTGTTTAGACAGCAGAGGCAGATGTTGTGTAAGATGTGTATTTGTGTGTGTGAGAGTCTATTTTTGTCTGTGAATGTGTATTTGTTGCCATGTTTTTATTGAAACACACACGTGTGTGTGTGCGTGTGCGTGTGCGTGTGCGTGTGTGTGCGTGCGTATGGTGCAAAACATGTACATGTGGATTGTTGTGACATGCCCACATCACTGCCAGTACTGCCAACACCTGCGGGCATGAATCCGAAGCTGCCACAGCATCAGCAATCAGCAGTAGGCATAGCCTGATGTTATTCACCTCTGTGAGGGTCGGGGGTCCTCCACCTGCCCCTCTTCTCCCATACATTTACATGTTAAAATGTCTGACAGGTATTCAGGGGACTGGGTGATAATAGGTACTGAGCCACTCAGCTCTGGTGCTTTGTGTAAGCGCAGTCGTTGGCTTCTCTCGGACGGCACTTTAGTGTCGGTGAGCAGCCAACATGGCGTTGCCTAGAGACGCATTGTAGGAGATACTGTATGGAAGATGCAGATGGAGTGATCTGTTTTTTTGTTCAAGGATTCCTTGAGGGCCTCTCTCTCTCTCTCTCTCTCTCTCTCTCTCCTTCCTTTTCTGTCTCTCCCTTTTTTGTAGCATGTGTTTGCATTCAGGGCTGCTGGTGTTTCTGTAAGTCGTGGTGTTGGTGTTGGAGGTGGAGTGAGAGTGTGTGTCTGTATGTACATGTATATGTGTGTGTGTATGTGTATTTGTGTGTGTGTGTGTGTGTGTGTAGTCATGGATTGAGGCAAAGGAAGCCGGCCGCTATCACGTGTGAGTGTTAAACACCACAATAATAGCCAGGCATGTAATTGCACAGTTGCACAGTGCCGACAGTGCTTTGGTTCTTGCAATAGGGCTGCTGCTTTCTAAGCTCCTAGGTGATGATGTCGATGTGTGTGTGTGTGTGTGTGTGCGCGCGCTGACCGTGTCCTGGAGGAAGTAGAGAAACTGTGGGCACTCTGATTCAATTTTGGACGTTGTCACTTGTGAAAGACTGCATTCACCACTTACAGCAGCGCCGTCACTATGGCAACAACTCTGACGACTTTTGCAAAAATCCAGTTGTATTTTAAGATTGCACGTTCTCAGGCTCAGCTCTCTCTCTCTCACTCACTCACTTTTTCTCTTGCTCTTTCTCTCTCTCTCTCTCTTCCTTTTTCTCTTGCCCTAAGATGCCAGCACATTAAAGAGATAGTCATAATCTACATGCATATGACATAATACAGGAACACCACTCCACCTGACAAATTATCATGACCCTAAATCCTGACTGACCACCACCACAACTCCATAAACACACACACTCAAACACACACACACACATATACATACACACACATTGCACTGCTATACAACAGGTACAGCGTTTCCATGGCAACACAGTGCTAGAACAGGCGTGGGGGCTCCAATGGCGTTTCCTTTTCAATCGAGCAAATGTGCGAAAAGACATCAAACGACTAGTGTTGTGTCACAGCTCCCAGACCCAAACCCCTCTACCCCACCCAACCCACCCAGCCTCAACTAATGATGAAACGGCCTGTAAGTGGGATGCCTCTGAAAGGTGCTGGATCGAGAGACTGCCCCTTAACCTCACTTTGTTCCTCTTAGAACCATTTTTGTTTGTTTGTTGTTTGTTTATTCATTTTTGTTTTTTTCGTTCTCTCATTCATTTGTTAATTCATTCACTCTTCCTTTACATCTTTAATTGCTTCTTTCTTCTTGTTTTCTTTCTTTCAGTTATTCAATCATTGTTCATCTTTCATGTCTTTCTTGCTCTCTCTCACAGCTTTCCTCTTCTCATGTGTGTCATGTGTGGTGTGTTTGTGTGAGTGTGAGTGCGTGTGTGAGTGTGAGTGTGTGTGTGTGTGTGTGTGTGTGTGAGTGTGGGTGCCCATGCATTTCCACCCACATTAGTGCATGCACAATGTTAACATTCCTCCCTCCCTCTCTCCTTCCATCTCTTACACTTTCTATTTTCCTCCCTCCCTCTCTCTCTTTCTTTCACTTCCTCCCACCCTCCCTCTCTCTCTCTCTCTCTCTCTCTCTTTACCTTCATCTCTGTCAGTAAGCGATGAATTATTTCACCTCTGGGCTGCCCTAATGTGCTCTCCAGCTGAGGAGCTCCGCTTGGCAGAATGAGGCAAAACGTCCGACTATCTATTTCAGGCTGACTTCATACACTCTTTAAGGTGTGGGCCTCACCTTGCTTGGACACGCCATTTGTGTCTGTGAGAGCTGCAAACAGCGCCCATTGCCAAAAAAACAAAGTTTAATATAGTTTAATATAACAAGTTTAATATAGCAATAGCATCATACACTGTAATTCTTAATTGTGTTGCACACTGATTCTGTATATTTAATCATTTATTTTATAGTGTAAATCATGAGTATATGTGAAGGAATGTGTGATTTGGATGATTTTGGATGTTTTTTTTTTCTTATTTTATGTCAGACTTGTGTATTTATCCAGGAGCGTTTGTGTTGAAAAGAAAGAGAGAGCGTTCAAGGGCTTATTGGCAGACATGAAGGAAGCTCAGGAGTCTTACCTCATACTGCCACATCTAATCTGCATCTCTTGGCCTGATGCCTTCAATGTCTCTCAAACACACACGTGTGTGTGTGTGTGTGTGTGTGTGTGTGTGTGTGTGTATGTGTTTGTCTGCACGTCTGTGTCAACATAGTCTAGATTTTTGCTAGAGATTTTTGCCAACCCACCCTTTCCTCAACAGACCTATCTTTTCTCTTCAAATTATTCCCCACCCATGTGAATGTCAATTTATGTGCATCTTGTTTGTGTGTGCATTTTGCTGGTGGTGTACTTGTGTTTGTGTGTGTTTGTGCATCTAGATTGCATTTCTATGTATGTGTGTGTGTGTGAGTGTGTGTGTATGTCTGTGTGTAAGTCCCCCCCATAGCTCCAATCTGCACCTCTGACATGGGACCGTTGACTGACTGCTACCTCCAGCTGGGCGCTGTGCAGCTGGAGACACCATGTTGCCAGTCAGGGCCTCAAGTCCAACATTCTCTGTCTATCTCTCTCTCTCTCTCTGTCTGCTTACCCGCCTTCTTTTCTTCATCAGCCAATCCGCTCACGTCACTCGGGAGACACACAGACACACACTCACAGGCACACACACACAGGTACACACACAAATGCACACAGATACACACAGGCACACACACACAGGCATGCACACACATACACACACACAGACACACACACACACCACACACACACACATTCTCTTTCCCTCTGTCACACACACACACTCCTTCCTTTCTACTTTCTTCTCATTTTTTCTGGCTGGTTAGTGGTCATCACATTTTAGGTTTTTGACTCCACTCTCTCTCCGTAGGAGGTGAGGTTCAGGGCTATGTTCAGGGCTAGACTGTAGAGGCTGTAGAGGCCTGTGGGCACTAGACTCTGCACTGTCAGGAGAGATGTGGCTCTCTCTCTCTCTCTCTCTCTCTCACCAAATCTGATCTGAACTCAAACCACCCCTTCCTCATCCGCCATGTGCCCTTTTATTTGTGTGACTGTTTGATTGCCTGTCCTGTCCTGGCCAGTTCAGCATAGAGGGACACAAAGCCTACTGAACCGTGCTCTGCTCTGCTGGGTCATTGTTGTTAAACGCCATAATTTTGTTTATTACAGATCCAGTCCATTTGAAAATTGTGCCAGTTTTGTTGTACTGTCAATTACAAGCTGAGGACCATGCTGAGACTTGATAGGCTCGTAAAAATGTGTTTGTGTGTGTAAGTGTATGTGTGTGTGTGTGTGTTTTGCGGTGGAAGAGTGGAGAGTATAGTTGAGAAGTGTGTGTGTGTGTGGGTGTGTGGGTGTGTATGTGCATGTGAGTGGGCTGTACACTGTTATCATCAGTGCTGGGAGCTGGTGCTGTGAAGACACTGGCCCGCTCGTCAGACGTGTGTTCCGTTGAGAACCGCTGGCCTTGTTTCCGCTCTGTGTCTGTCGCTCACGTTATGGCGTGATCGCACGTACACACCTCTGAGGGCACCATCATATGCTGTGGTGTTTTTGGAGCGCGTGCAAGATGTGGCACGGTTAGAATAGACACTTTTGAAGTTTCACAAGATGAATTGCAAAACACTACTTTAATCCGTCCAGTCAGCAAAACGGTTCTGCCACCGTCTGGTGATCTGTGTGACTTCGCACTGCACAGTTCCTACAGCAACTCCTCATGCCTTTCCCCCTCTCACACCCCATCTTTAAGCAGGCCTCACATACAAAGTGACAAAAGCACTGCTGTGCTCTGAGACCCATTTATTTTCAAAGGCTTGTGCAGCGTAAGAATGGTTAGCCTCTGGCCAAGTAAAGCCCAGAGCAGGTGAAAGTGAGCCTCTCCACACAGTCTACTACTCATTTGCATTGAACACAGTGTCCTGTGCAGCACATCCACTGCCATGTATTCTAAGGTTAGAGCTACCTGGGTACGTTACAGAAGCATTATCACAACATATTTAGAAGACTGGTCTATTTTATTGGAATGTTCATTGTGCTGTTACATCTGGTGTGGCAAGTTCCATTGATTATAGTGGAAGCTAATTGTTACTGCAGGTGCAACTTTGCCTTAACATTTCTGTAATGTACCAGGTGTAGCCCCATAGGTTTAGCGCATAAATACTGCACTTAGGTGTCAATTCTGCCTATTCTTTCATTTCATGACCTCTCATATCACCTGGCATGGTATTGTCAGGAAGCTATTCTAATCTGATCTGTATACTTTATTTTGTTCATAGACTGGATAATCTGGGTTAGAGTCTGGCTTTGTGAAACTGGCTGTTTTATTCAGACTGGTTTGAATGAGGGTCTGCCTGTTTTCCTGGTGGTCTTTCCTTAGGGCAAAACTCAATACAACTTGATTTCTCTGTCATGCTATAATAACAGACCATTTAGGCAGATGTGACTTACAGATGAAGGCTGTCTTCATCAACCAGTGTCTGATGACAGAATGAATGTCACTTCCTTGCTTGGAACTGAAAGTGTTTGATCATCCACAACATCCTAGCCTGGTTCCCACACATACTGATCTGCTATGCAGCTCTTGTATGAAGCTCAGTGGCTCTAGGCCTGTCTCCTCTTCTTTCCATCTGCCTGGGATAGCTAATAGCAGTATGTGTGAGAACCAGGCCAACAACATCCATCAACAAGGTAAAATCTACTCAGTAGATAACAGACACTTAACTATTGAGTTCATTCACTGACAGAAGTTGTTCATCGCTGGTGTGACAAAAAGACACATATTCCCATAATGCACTGCTTGCTATGAACTATGTTTCCTACATATTTTATTTGTGTAGTTTTAGGACTCCTTCATTCTTGAGGCAGTAATAGCAACTGTTAATCTAATTAAAAATTCATTTTTGGTTCATCCCAGTTTACTTATTTGCCGTTCTTAATCAGCAATGACTTGATCAACAAGTTTTTCCCTAAGTTTATCAAAGACGTGTGTAAACATTCTTGTTGGTCAAAGACTTAGTAATTGTTTCAATCATCTTCTCTGACCTCTGATAAAATAAGACCTGAATACTTTATTTAAGGCCTGCTCAGTGCAATACTATGTCATGTTCTCTGGTGACCCGTGTTTCAGAAGCTCATTGTCATGTAATCCTGGATTGGGCTCTGTATTAAAACATCACAGCACGGAACTGAGAAATCCTTCCTGAGCACTGATCCCTTGCTGGACAACAGCAGCAGAGAAACTTGGATGCTTCACATTTCCAAAAAGCCCAGGGCTTTGGATTTCCCGTGGTCTGAAAAAAAAAATCCGAGGTGTGGTTGGAAAGGGAGGGGAAGTTGAATTATAAGTCTACACTTCCGATTTGATTTGGGAAGAGCTGGGATGGGAGTGCCAGAGAAGGTGTTGTAACTCAAGCACTGCTCCTCTGGACCTTCACGAGTGAGCCTCTAAAAAAGATTTCCCAATCAATACCAGGCATTTTATTCATGAATCACTCACAGGAAGAGATTAAAATAGCATCAGGAGGGAGAGGGAGAAAGAAAGACAGAAAGAGAGAAAGAGAGAGTGAGAGAGAGAGAGCGGAAGCCTCTGCTTCCTTTTTGCCTTGTGTGTAAGCCGTATGGAGTTTCTTCTGAGGTCAGAGAGGAGGAAAATGATGGCCAGGCTGACTTCAATTGCATCATGAAATCTAAACCGGCTGAATGAAGCTGAGTCCTCCAACGCCTTCCTCCTCAGCTTGTAATAATCATGGCTACCTGTTACCGTCTTCAAATATTAATAAGCAGGGCGAGATCGCTTCTGTGATAAATGTTGTCAGTGGTTGCAGCTGTCATTTGTCAAGCATGTAAAGCAACTCATGCTAGCAGTTTATGTAACATAGGCTATTATTGTAATTCATCCTCATGGCAGATGCCCTTTATCTAAGGTGACCCGCTGAAAAGTAGCGGAAACCCACACGAGCGCAATTCAAAGGGAAAATTACCCAGTAATTTATCAAAGCGATTATAAAAGCCACCACCTGAGGCATCACAATAGCCCCATGTCAAACTCTTTGTTGTTTGAGAATAATGAAACTGAATAGTCCCAGATGGGGGGTTGGGGAGGGGGGCTCTAAAATGTTTGACCCATACGTTGAGAGCTCTTCAGCATTGAGTGATTTAACAGCTTAGTTGTGTAAGAGTTAAGGCAATCCTCATTTGTGTGGCACATTTAAAAAAAAAAAAAAACTGCTGGTGGGAACTTGGGAAGTCTTGGGAAACAAGACTTGAGAAAATGGCAGCTGCTTAAGGAGGCCATTTTATGCCATTTTAATGCATTGCATCATATAGAAAGATCAGACAAAACACACATCTTAGCCACTCAAAGACGCTTCTGCAGTGGGTAAATATGCAAAGAATTTATGCATTTTTGATGCAGCTGGGGAGGGGTTCGGCTGAGAGGCTTCATGACCTACTTTGGCTGCCGTGGAATTCAAAGTACTTCTCATGCTCCAAAAAAAAAAAAGAAATAAAAAAAAAGAAAACTAAAAAGAAGGGGGGAAAGTATAACAAATAAGATGGAAATAAGTGCAGAAAGTATGACTCCAGATTTTAAAATGCTGAAAGAGGGAGATGTGATGGAAAATGTAATTTCCTACATTTTATCCTTCAGAAGGCACTAATGCAGGGGTGGAAATGAACTTACTTTCGAATGATTTTGAATTTGTTACAGCTTTTCTTCAACAGATGGCAAAGAATCACAGACCGAACCAAAATGGCGGTTTTGTCGTCTCGTACAGGATGCAGGCACTGAAAGCCTTTCTGACTTGCAGGAACGGCAGCACTGACACAGGCTTACACAGTGTGGCCGCAGATTGCCAGTGGCATTCTTGCGAGACCTCACAAATTCACTCAGACATACCGGTCACCACCTTGCACCTGTTTCACAGCAAATGTGTTTCTTTTTCCTGGCTCTTTCTCTGTGACCTGGCCTTGAGCACAAATTCATTTCCCTCTTTTTTGAGTCTAGAGTCAGTTCTCTCCCATTTCTCTCTTTTTGCCCCTTTATCTCTTGTTATATTATTTTTATCATATTTTTTTCCATCTGTTTGCTTATTTTTCTGTCTCTTGTCCTCTCACTCTTGTTCATTCCGTAGCTATGGCAACTTGATGTTTGACATTAGCTCTTTAAATGAGAATGTGCCGCCTGATTGCTCCACTCTGACTGCAGCATTCCTTTTTGGTCAGGTGAAAAGACATTGAAAAATCAGCAGAGAGCAAGGATGACCAGAGCTCCCCTCCTCCTTCTCTCTCCCCCGTACTTCTCTCTCACAGCTTTCAGCTTCCCAGTGCAAGCTTTGCACCATGCATTCAATCACTGTCAGCAGAGAAGCTGCTGCAGGATTAATCTAAAGGGGCGCTGTCGGATGCACCTGTGCCAGGTGAATCCTCTTCGCCTTGTGAGACAAGAGGCATGGCGGTCAGCCACCTGCGTCGTTGAGGCTGGTTGTCATCTTTTTTTGTGCATGCTGTCGTCCTCTGGTCTCCCTATTCCTCTACTAACATACACACACACAAACATATACACCACCAGGTCTCCCTATTGAGTCTACTGTTAACATACACACACACAAACATATACGCTTTTTCTCGGCTCTTTTTTTGATTGAGTGACCAAACATGTTACCCGCTGATGAGTGTGCGCTTTTTCTCGGCTTTTTTTGCCCAGCAATGCAGTGACTGTTACGGGCTGTTCGAGTAGGCAGAAAGAAAGAAATAGAAAAAAGAGTATGAGTCAAGAACTAAACAAAATCACAAGAGACTGCACAGCAATTTAATTGGTGCAAACAGCTTGCCACTTTACAGTAGACAGTATCTCTACCCTTATGTTCGTTTCAGAAATGTCCAACTGTGGATGGGCAAAACTTTATAGGGTGATGGCAAGAGAGAGAAAGTCTGACAAGATAGGAACTGAGTTAAATGTCAGCATGAGAGAGAGAGAGAGAGAGAATAATAACAGTACTTTTTGGGATGTCAGCCAGCCAGCCAAACAAACTGATGCGGAGAGAGGCAGACATGGGATTCCTGTGAGCCTTCCTTCCAGAGTAGGATTGATGGGAGTGGACAGCAGAGAAGGGGATGCTGGGATACTGTAGGCTACAGTCCGACTCCTCCAAATGCTCCTGAGTGGGTGTAGGTGTGTGTATGTGTATCTCTGTGTGTGTGAATGTGTGTGTGTGTGTGTGTGTGTGTGTGTTGTAAGCATGCACAAGCCATATGACAAACCCTCATCCACCAAAGAACATATATCACCGCACCATATATTCTCCATATTCACCACAGCCCATTAAACATTTACTACAACATCTATTCACCACACATCACATATCAAACCTCTTACAAAGTTAGAAATACACAACATATGATTACATGAAAATATGTGTACATACATAGATTCATAGATAGATAGATATGCAGAGAGATGGATAAGGTAATATATCAATATATTTGATGTATTACCTTATACTTCATATATTACCTTATACATTTTTTTAGATATTTATACACAACCTGTATATGTACAGATTCAGCTTGTAATTTGTAAGCCTGTTGTTTTCTTTCTCTGTGGTCTCACAAACATCTATCATGGGGGTTTAATAGACATGTCTGTGGGTGTAGCGAGTGCCGTTCAGTGGCTCACTGAGTGGAGAGACTCATCAGAGGCAGTCAGGTGGAAGCGTAGACAACTGTCTTAAGCTCCATGGAGACCGCAAGTCTTCTCTGTGCACACAAGCCAGCGCCAGGACCAGACACACAGATATGTAGCAAGCCACAGAGCTGGGATCCTGATTGGAGATTTCAAAGAGGACGGGAATGCAGTGCACAGAGCCCTGACATGCAAGCAGTTTGGCATTGGGAACTGGGGAATCCTGATCGATATATTAAACAAAGCCAGGATTTTCTCTTACATTTTTTCTTTCTGTATGTGTGTGTGTGGTTGGTTGAACTGTAATGTACACTGTTTTCATTATCAGATGGAATTCCAGGCTAGCATGTGTGTATGCGTGTGTGTGTGTGTGTGTGTGTGTGTGTGTGTGTGTGTGTGTGTGTGTGTGTGTGTGTGTGTGTGTGTGTGTGTGAATGTGTGTGTGTGTGTGTGTGTGTGGGTCTGCATGCTCGCAGTGCTGCAGCAGTTCACCTTGGAGAGCAGTCCTCAGTGTGAGCTGGTGACTTGTAGGTTTAGTGACCATTGTCTTGGGGCAGTCGTCATGGTAGTGGGGATGACTTGGTTTCACATCTGTGTTCTTCTTGTGCACACAGCAGAAATATGAAGGCAGCCAGGTGTCACAGATACACACATGCACACATGTGTAGGGGATTCACATGCTAATGCAGATATTTACATGTGGACACACACACACTCAATGAGACAGGACTCCCAGCTTATCATGAGTCTGTGTCACAGCCTATGGAAACGCTGCCTCATCATATTATGGATCCCCCTCCATTCAAACACACATACACGCACACACACACACAGACCCAGGAGATGCATTCCTTTGCGAGGTTGTGTTGATGGATCTCCTTGATGGCGATTTGCTGTATATTATCGTATTTCCAAATTCCCCTTTCCCCTCTCTCCTCCGTTCACCTCCTTCCACCTCCATGATGCTTAATAGCCTGGACACGAGCAGACGATCTAATGAGAAATAAATGGTTAGGGCCCTGCACGTTTAAAGACATGACGGAGGGCTTGAAAATGGGATTTCTGGGAGGTGCGCTTAAGTAATAACCTTTCGTGACCAGAGACCCATGCATCAGGGGTGAGTTAACTGTCAGAGGAAGAAGAAAAACGAAGAAGAGGAGGAGGTGGATGAGCAGGAGAACAAGGAGGTGTAGTGGGACTGTGGCAGGTTACTCAAGGTAACTGTATCTGCCAATTCCTCTACAGGGCTCAGGAAGTCAGGGTGATGATAATTCATCTGGGGTTGGTTGTTGTTGGGAGTAATGTTTCACTGAGGGTGTGTGGGTTGGGTGGTATGGGAGTGTTTCTGAGCATGCTCCACCATAAAGCTAGGAACAGACATTCTGATTTTTAACCCCATTATTGATAAGATGGAACGTCCGGCCCGGTCACAGGTAATCTGAGGTAGTGTTCGAAATGTTTGACCTGCTCAAAATCATTCTAATCATAAAAGACTGTAAAAATCATGAGGCCTGTCTAAGCCACTGCCTCAGGCTCTGACTCCAAGTGGATGGAAAGGCGGCTCTGTAGACCCCGGGCCTTATCGGGCCCAGATCTGGCAAGCTCAAGTGTTACCCTGGGGGAGTCAGACTCTGACTGGAGATAATGTATGTGGGGGAAAGAGTGTGTTTTCTTGTTTCCTTTTTTCCTTGTGGTGCTTTGTAGAGTGATAGAGAGTAATTGTAGAGTAATGACCCTGACACCTTCCACATTGCACCCGCATACGCGCACGCGCACACACACACACACACACATATACAAACACACTTGTACACTAAAACACACACACAGCACAACACAATTTCGTTGAGGTGTAATACATTGCAGTTGCCTGATGTTGCTGTCATGTCAAAGGATGATTCATGTTACTGTCATGTCAACGAATTCACTTCCTTTATTTTTGGCTACACTGTAGCAGGGGGAAAAGTTAAAGAATGACCATGAAAGAGAGGAACAGAATGAGAGAGAGAATGAGCAAAGAAAGCATGCAAGATAGATTAAATAAAAAAGTCGGGATTATCCTCTGTGAAAAGCAGTGACTGAGTTTTACAGTATGCAGAGGGGGGGGCCATCACGTGTATGTGTGTGTATGTGTGTGTGTGTGTGTGTGTACCCCCAGACAGCAG
Source organism: Tenualosa thibaudeaui (assembly GCA_027481765.1). Lineage (NCBI taxonomy): Eukaryota > Metazoa > Chordata > Actinopteri > Clupeiformes > Clupeidae > Tenualosa > Tenualosa thibaudeaui. The sequence goes on from JAIFZK010000011.1 coordinate 7,856,835, forward strand.
CAGTCGTGGCAGCAGCATATCTCATCCCTCTTAATCCCAGCCTGACTCCGCAATGCCTCCTCGCATCTCCACAGTCCCCTAGATCGAGAGTAATTACCCCTTACCTCCTCTCACTGTGTCTCAGACACTAACCCCACTTACCCCTCCACCCCCCCTTCCCCAACCAACCAACCCCCCCAGCCCCAACTCCCCCCCTCTCCTCCCCCTTCTCACTCTTCTCCGAACTAGGTTCCTGTGGAGAGTGGAAGAACCTCAGGCCAAGTTATAATTAACTTGCTAATGGCCTCTCCCTCTCAAACTGCTTTGCTTCTTATTCAAGGCTGTTTTCACTTCGACACCAATTAGGCAGATATATTTCGCTCTGCCATTTTCTCCATCTCTCTCTCCCTGTTCTCCATCTCTCTCTCCCTTTTTTGGTGTGTGTTCTGCTCCATTTTTTTTCTTAATGACTCATGATAGGTGCTTGAGTCCCTGTTTGGAGGCTCAGGTTGGGCATGTCATACTTGTCAAAAAGTATGGGGGAGTACTTTTTTTTGAGAAGATGCTGTTTTTTTCTCTCTTGTGAGAGAGAACATTTGGCCATGGAGTTGGGTACAGTGTGTACTTTTGTGTTATGCCTCTCTCTGATTGAGCAGGTAACAGACAACCTACTTTTTAAAGGCATACAGTTGTCTCTAAAGTGAATGAGTTGTGACCCAGCGCTTACTGTCATAAGACTGTCATAACCATGTCATGAACAGGCTACAGCAGATGGCATATTTTGTCATCAGTTGTAAAGACAGTCACTTGTTCTTAGTGATATAACAGGACCATGCTTGCAGCATTCTTGATTTTTGTGACTGCTTGCATAATGTTTGATAGTGTAATCGCTCATTAGCATTTCAGTCATAACAAGTCATGTTATAGCAAGATAGAAATTCTAATAACAATCTATACTCTTTTGATCCCCAGAGGGAAATTGGTGAATTAGTGAAACATACACAGCACACAGTGAAGTAAAGTGCACACTAACCCGGAGCAGTTGGCCGTCTGCTTTAGTGGCACTTGGGGAGGAGTGAGGCGTTAGGTGCCTTGCTCAAGGGCACTTCAGCCATGGTCCACTGGTCGGAGATTGAACCAACAACCCTTCAGTTACAAGCCCGAAGCTCTAACCTCTCTCTCTCTCTCTCTCTCTCTCTATATATATATATATATATATACATATAGGGCACATGACATAGTTACAGTAGACTTAATTGTTATTACAAAGTAGGCCTCCATGTCTGTTACAAAACATGCTTCAACACAAAACAGGAAGTTGGCATTCTTACCAGCTGTTTTAGTTGTATGTTTTGCTGATCCGCTGTCCCATCACCTAAACTGACCTTTTGTGGGGACGTCCAGTTGGCAGGGAAGCTCGATGTGTCCTCCTTTCTCACGGGCACACACTCAATCTCTCGAGGGCAGTGTGTGTGCTCTTGTCTGTTGGCTGCGGCCTGTGTAAAAAAACAAAAACATAAACCTAGCTAGCTAGCTGCTCGACCTCTAATGCGCTTACGCTTGCTGCTAAAGAGCTGAGCTTCAGAGGCCCTTAGTTCTACTCGCTCTGTCATTGCAGATTGCTAATAAAGGCTCGATGTGTGGCATGGAGATTTTGGCACTTTTGCAGCCAATTTCAGAGCGGATGGCTGGCTCAAAGGACGAGAGCCAAACGGTGGGTAACGGCAGCCGGGCAATCGGGTGCTAATCTCAGGGGTTGGCAGCGCCCCAGTGAGCCTACACAGCTGCGCAGACCAAAGCGAGCAAGAGAGAGAGATAGAGGGAGAGCTGGGAGAGGGGGTGGAGGGTTGGTGGGTGGTTGGTGTTTTTGGCAGAGGGGCGGAGGTGGCATCAGTGCCAAGGCAGGCACTTGGAAAACTCAATGTGCCCTCAGCAGGTTGTAATGGCTGGCCAGTGCTTGGCAAGTGGTCATTGCTGGGGTTTATTCACTTTTTTTTCTCCGCTCTCTCGCTCGCTTGTTGTGTGCTTGTTTCCTGTCCTCCATCGTGATGCCGAGGTGTTGGGATCGCACCCTGGAGAGCTGCAGATGTGTGATTGGGCACACTAAGAGCCACTGCACCAAAAAACACTCAGGAAGAGCACAGCCTTCTTGGCATCTCTCTCTCTCTCTCTCTCTCTCTCTCTCTCTCTCTCTTACTCTGTGTATGTATGCCTCTGCTATCTCCCTCTCCAGATCGTTCTCTCTTCTGGTCTGACTCCCCGCCTCGCTCTCTCTATCTATATTTCTGTTCCTCTCACTATCGCTCCCTCCCTTTCTCGCTCTCACTGGCTCCATCACTCTCTGTATCGTTCTCTCTTTCAGTCAATCAATGCTGCTTCCTGGTAAATACTCAAGGGCCTGTTATATAAATGTTGCCGTTCTGTTGGAGTGTGTATGTCTACAGCTCTTCCTGCTCTACTGTCTGCGCAAGTGTGAGATTGTGTATGTGTGTGTGTGTGTGTGTGTGTGTGTGTGTGGTGCTGTCTGTGTGTCTGCATGTGTGTGTGTATGTGTGTGTGTTGCACTGTCTGTGTGCCTGTGCATGTGTGTGTAGTGCTGTCTGTGCCTGTGTGTCTGCATATGTGTGTGTATGTGTGTGTGTGTGTGTGTGTGTGTGTGTGTGTGTGTGTGTGTTGGCACAGAGGTGTAAAGGAGCAGCCCTGTGAGGGGATCTCTCTCCCATGAAACCAAGCTAACAAGCCACTTTACAAATGTCCAGAAGCCCTCGGCAGCCCCTCCGCAGGCTGTCAAAAAAAAAAAGAAAAGAGAGAGAGGGAAAGAGAGAGAGAGAGAGGAGTTGAGCTGGATTTGTCCGCGTGAGTGAACCTCATCAGAACTCCCTTAGAGCCCACTGATGGGGAACAAATGAGCAGCCCTCACAACGTCAATGGAGACACGCAGTTCCTTCCTCTGGTTCTCTCTGACTCCCTCCAATTTTTCTCAGACCTCCATGCCACATCTCCCAGTCACCCAACCCAATCAAGCAGGCACAGGCCCCCGCGTGACCTGGCCCCGATCATCAGGGTCCTCACCAAACCTGCACTGGACTAGACGTGCAGCTTGCAAAACTGCCTTAGTGGTCCTATTTCAGGCCTAAACGCCTAGTTTTATGGGGCAGTATTGTGGGCTATTATGAACACCGCAAGAAGAGTGCTGGGCAGTTAAGTCTGCTTCAGTGGCCTTGTTCAATTTATGTAATGCGAGAGGCTATTTGTAATCTATCAATGTCAAAGGGACACGATTTCAAAACAGACTTGTGCAAATGTGTCATGTTAGTCATGTTGACCCTTGCTGCAGCATATGCCGTTTAATCAGTAACAGTACTGTGAGATTTAACACCGATAATGCCTACACACATACACAAACAAACACACAGATGGACAGTCACACAGACATGTAACTGCACGGATCGACCCAAAGACAGTTGGGCCCAGGGGTTAGCCTACAGGTCGGGCAGTGCGGGTCGTTTTTTAGGAGTAAAATGCGGCTTGTGGGTGGGTTGGGCCTCAATAATTTTACCTATTCAAGTTATATGTATCAGTTCACTGTATTTTGTGCGAAGATAAAATGTTCTCCTTGTCTCTTCCCCGCTCTGTCTCACATGCACGCAGGCAGCAGATCTCCCACCCGTGTAGCCTACTATCAATAATTTGTGTAGAGAAAAAAATAGGCGCTATGCATCTCCTAACACTTGACCTATTCTTATATAGCCTAGCCAAATGTTTATGTGAGATTATGTTTGGAAAAAAATAATTAATTTAAATATGGTAGGCTGTTTGTTTGTTTTTGGTCTTAACGCCCGATTGTGGAGAAAAATGATACAACTTTTTATCTTCATTTTTTGTTGTGTTCTGCATCAGCCAACTTATGATGATTGTGGTTCTTTAATGATTCTTTGTTCTAAATGATGGTTTATTATGGCGGTCAATGATGACAGATGAAAAGTCCAGATGTTCTCAGGCTTTATCGATTCATGCGCCTGCATACTGTACGTTTATTGGGGATGTGCTTGTATGCACTCTTGTTTGCGTGTGTCCATGTGTGAGTGAGGGAGTTAGATGGAGAGCAACAGATAAGTGTGGAGTATATAGCCTAAGTTTACACAGTTGTTTGTTACCTCCAATAAGGTGGTTATGAGTTTGCCAGTGTTTGTCTGTCTGTCTGTCTGTTTATCTGTTTGTGTAAAAATAACTTAAAAATGCATGAATTTGGATGCAATTTTCAAACAATGTTGGTATTAGGACAGGGAACAGATGATTACATTTTGGTGGTGATCTGGAACATCGTCTGGATTCACAATCAGTGATATTGCCTTAGCAGAGGTCTGCACTCTCCGAGTGCTTTTCTAGAATAAACAATCTTTTTGGAACATTTTGCCATTCCGTGATTGATAACTAAGATTCAAGAGAATTGTGAGTAGCCTGGGCTATCCATCTTGTAAATATTTTGGACAACCAAACAGCAGTGCGAGGTGAATGAATTCCTCTCGTAAGTAGGCTTAGGTTACCATGTATTTTTTCTCTAGGCAATAGCAAATCACAAAGTAGACTCACTGGTTTCTTTTTTATTTTCTCTCTCCATTTTAGCAGGTCGAGTCAGGTGGGGTTAAAAATCTGTTCATAATTTTGTGGGTTGGGTGGAGCAGGTTGACTTTCAGGATGGTTCAGGTTGCTGTGGGTGTTAAGAATTCTTGACCTCATCAGTACTACTCACAAAAAAACATACACTTGTGCACAGACACACACATACACACACACACACACACACACTTCACAGAGACATACGTATGCATACACACAAACAATTCACATTCACATACGAACACCTGCATACAGACCTATTTACAGAGGAGTGAAAGAGGCCTTAGCCACACCGCTCAGATCTGACTTCATGAAATGGCTCCACCCATGTTGCCACAGACACATAGATCAGGGCGTCATACACCACACATCACTCAAGAGTGGGGGGTGAGGGTGGCATGTTGACAGTAATATCACGACGGTGCAGGGGAGGATTACTGAGGTCTCCCTGTTCTGGGAGGTATATAATCAGCTTTAGTGGAAGGGGGCAATCTCATGCCTCTGTCTCTCTATCTCTTTTTCTCTGTCTCTTTCTCTATCTCTATCTCACTCTCTCTCTCTCTCTCCGTTTCTCTCCCTGACCATATGCTTTGCCAGCCGCCTTATTTTATTTTATTTTTAATCGCCAAATCATCTGATGCTCCTGCTTTGAACCTTTGACAGGTCAAGCGTGGGTGGCAGCAAAGGTTGGCCTTTTGCCCAGGGCCTCTTAGGGTCAGCCATTGGCAGCCCTATTGTATTTGGTTGTGACACCATTTTGTACTCATTTGACCTATTCATACTACTTAGTTGCCCGCAGTGTCTAACTGCACAAATGTAATTGGTTATCACTGCATGAAAAAACGGTGTATTTGGGGGTATGCAGACATAGTAAATTTCTATATATGGAAAAATACCCGGGCATATGCAGGACTGTATACATTCCTGTATGTAGTATGGACTTTGGTACATATATGGACACTATGTCTCCATTCTCCTGAATGCACTTTTTTTCTAAACAGTGTTATGTGCCCAGCAAGCCAAAAGTTTGACATAACCTGCAGTGTATAGTAATATAGTACTATAGTTGATACTACAGTCACTTCAAAATGCATTTCTTCAAATCAGTTAACACAGAGACATCAATAGGTGCACTCTACTACTACCCAGAATAAAAAATAAATAAAAAAATCATTGAAACAGATGTTCCTTTTTCATCGTATCTTGGATACTTTCACCATTACTTCATATGTTCTTTGCCTCTTTGACCCACTCTTACAAATAGCAAACAGCAAAGGCAGTATCTTATGCACAATGAATGATTGTGGGTTGAAGAATTTTGGAGGAGACTTACACAGAGACACTGGAAATCCATACACATGTACGCATGAATATCATTTTAGTTGTTAAACCTTTGAGACCGACACCAGCACTGTGTGTCCGACGGCCGCACCCATTCGTCTCTCTCAGAAAAGTAAAGGTAGTGAAATTATAGATGTTTGTCATTTGTTTAAGCTAGTAATCCAATGGAGTTTGGAAACTTCCCATGAAAGCTGTGTCAAACGTTTTGGAAAAGGGTATGAGAAATGTGTGAAACCAATGAAAATGTGTTAACACCAGTGCTTTAAGTGGAAAAAAAAAGTGCTGGTACTCCCTTTATTCGACTGTTGCCAGGTAAATTCGGTGGTGGGTAAATTAGTCGGTGGGTAACAGCAGCTCATTAAGTGATAAAAAGTCCCGGTATGCTAGAGGCTAAAATTGAAAAGTGCCGGTACTCCGTACTGGTGCGTCCCGGCCCACTTAAAGCACTGGTTAACGCGAACAGAAAGGATGGGTTTTGCTGTGCTTGGTAAGTGAGCAAGAAGACGGAGTTTCATGAAATGCATCTTAGCAATCAAGAAAAACATAACATGAGGGGTGGCCAGATTTTTCTGTTTGCATACTGAGAAATCTAAGCTGCCAGGGGCCAGAATAAAGAAAAGTACATTTAACCAGTTTCAAGTGAAATAGCAGCTGTGTTTTAGATCAGAAAAAAACCTGCAGACAATCTAATGCTACACTATTTAATGATACTATTGACAAACATGTCACACCAGTACTGAAACTATGATGTGTGATGGATATACAGTATAATATCTGATTGATGTAACAACAGGTCATATTAAAGTTTATTTCATGAGTTCATGGTGGGTTGCATGAAAGAGAGTGGAGCCGCAATTGGCCCGCAGGCCATACTGCTAAGACTTATAGTGGATTCTTCAGTAGGTAATACTTTTACTTTTAAACCAAGATGACGTTTCAGAGAGTGAGTGGCAGCTCTGCTAGCAATGTCAGACTGATGAGGAAGTCCTGCTCTATCCCACAAGTCCATTGGCTCATTACCCCTTGCACCAACACTACTGTTCTAACCCATCAGCTCGGCTTCATCTACCATGACAAAATGCAGGCTTTTAAAGAATTCGCCTTGAGGTGCGTGTGTGTGTGTGTGCGTGTAACGCAATGTGGACAGGATAGGACAAGATGTTGAAAACAGCTATATCAAATGAGCTCATTACCAAACAATGGCCCAGTGGAGCGCAGCCATTTTCCAGATTGTGCTTTCGGCCACAGCCGGTTGCGTGTGTGTTTGTGTTGGTGTGTGTGTGTGTGTGTGTGTTGGTGTGTATGTGTGTGTGTGTGTGTGTGTGTGTTTGTCTGTGTGTGAGGGCCATTTCCCTCGTCTCAGTGGAAGGCTCTATTTTGGCGTGTCATATGTGCTGGCCCTTTTGTAAGTCCTAATTTTGTGCATGCCATTAGCTAACTCCCCATGTAGGGAACAGATTGTGTGTGACACGTTGATCTCCATTTGGACACTCTCTCTCACTCTACCCCTCCCTTCCTGCATCCACCACTCTGTCTCTCTCTCCTTCTCTCTCTCTCTCTCCTTCACCATCTCCCTCACCATCACCCCCCTTCACTATCTCTCCCACCATGTCTCTCACCAACCCCCCACCTCCCCCTCTCTCTCTATGTCCTTCACTCACTCTCTCTCTCTCTCTCCCTCCTCATACCTCTGTCTCTCTCTCTCTCTCTCCCACTCCCTGTGTGGCAGACTGGGTCTCAGGTTGCTTATTTGTGTGCTGTAATTTGCTATAGACTAGAGACAGGTGCAGCTGCTGCCATTCCCCCTGCTAACAAGACATTTCATCATGGTTAGCGTGTCTTGATTATCTTTTGTCGTTACCTCAGTATCACAGGGAGCCGGAGGATGATCCTAAAAATACCCTCATTAATAACTCTCAGACAACATCCCACACGCCACAAATAGGTGTGCTTGCCAAAGGTGAACTGTGCCAACACACTTTGTGCCTGTGATTTCCTTTCATCGATACACACCTTCCCATACTCTTGCATTACAGTAATATCCTCAGTTTTTAGCTAATGAACTGTTAATGAAGCTTTTAAGGAAAAATCTGGAGTGAATCAATCCATAGCCCAGTTGTTTTAGGTCACCGAGAGCTGTCAGGTCCGAAAAATAACAAGAAGCTAAAATGAACTGAATGGTGCACAGAAACTAACTTTCAGTTTCATTTTCCTATGCCCCATTCAGGTAATGTTAGCTGCCGGTGTGCCATTGGTCTATGTTGTATCAAATGTTCTTATTCTTTAGGATTAGGTAGCAGTCAGTCATCCCAAACAACAGAGCTATGGATTGAATCACTCCGGATTTCTCCTTTAACACATTTTATGTTACATTCATCATTTCATGCATGTGAAAATTGTAGGTTTATTGTTGTTAATTTCCAGCTGTTACAAAGTCATACCTGTCATTCAACTCAAGAGTAGCCTTAGTAGTAAAACTTCTGGAAGAAGGAACAATACTAATCCCTCAGTGTGTTGACTAAAAGATTGAAAGACTGAAAGACCGAAAGATGCTCTACTCTCTCCTCTGTCCTGCTCAGGGCCTACGGCTGCCTACTAACAAGGCAGACAGATGATTGGGATCAGCCAGGCATGGCTATAGAGAAACATGCGAGCACACACACACACACACACACACACACACACACACACACACTCACCTCACACACTTACACATGCACACACACACACACACACTTAAATCCTCATCCCAACACTCACTCTGTCAGAACCAGCTTCACCTTGTTGTCTATCTCCATCAACACCTCACAAAGTGCAAGCACGCAAGCCCAATCACGCACACACACACACACATACACACACATACGCATACACACACGCGCACACACACACACACACACACACACACACATACACACACAGCTTTAGTGGGGGGAGAGGGGATGGGTGTGTGGTGGAATAGTGTGTGTGTGTGTCTGTGTCTGTGTGCGTGTGTGTGTGGGGCTGGGTGGGTGGGGGATGGAAGAATGTCATGCTTAGCCATCACACACTCGTTGAGCAAAAGATCAAAGGATCAGGTGATTTTACTGTCAGCTGAATGCACCTTCTGGGCACAGACACAGCGGTACAGCTGACTGTTAGTGGTTCCCAGAAAGCAAAATATCAGGGAGAGGGAATAGGAGACAAAGACAGAGGGGTGGATTACAAATGGGTATTCTGATCTAATGCTTACAAAGGTTGGCTCTCTCTCTCTGTCTACTCTTTTTTTCTGTCTGTCTGTCTGTCTTTCTTTCTTTCTTTCTTTCTCACCCCTATTTGTCTTGTAATGACTCTGGTGGTTTGTAGTGTAGTTCTTTCACAGAATTGCTGTGTGTGTGTGTTTGTGTGCATGTGTGTGTGTGTGTGTGTCTGTGTGTGTTGAAGCTGGGATCACTCTTGCCTGGCACTGAGGACATCCCACTCTCTCTCTCTTTTTCTCTCTGTCTCTGGGCTCCTGGTCTCCTTCTCTTTCCCTGGCAGTCTCCCAAACCCTAGCAAATGGATTACCACATGATTTAACCCAATCGATTGATTCCAAATGGCCTCCAAATGTCTGAAATTAGATTCCGAAGTGAAATAAAGTATTTCATCCCCCCCTTCCCCACCACCACCACCTCTGCCCTTCCTCCCACCTCCAATGCCCCCTACCTACCCCCATTGGCTTTGACCAGGCTTGAGTCACTCTCCTCTCTTGTTGTCCTGTTTAGAATGCTTTTTTCCCCCTCCTGCTCTGTTCCCTTGAAGCCGGCGATCCTCAGCCCAGGGCAAATGATTGCATGCACAGACACAGCTTCTAGACACTTGCTTGTGTTGGCTCCAGCATCAGCAACAAAACATTCGCATCTAAAGAGAAAAGAAAAAAATCCTCTCCCCTAGCCCCACACCAATACATTGAAGCACCTCTGGACATTCACTCCCATTCAAGCAAAGCCAATCTACAAGGTGTAAAAGGCTGGTCATTCAGTACCAGTAAACTAAAAATACTGCCTACAATACTCAGTGTGAGCTGGTGAAACATAATGGCAAAACTGCTTTGCTATTTCAAGTACACTGAAGATGCGACGTGGTTTTGGGCAACAAACCACAGAGGACATTAAAAGGGCCGAATAAAGGGAGTCTATGCCAGTTGCCTGGAGGGTGCCTGAAAGTGAGAGGAAGCTAGGGAGTTGGTGGGAGTGGATGGGTGAGGGTGTGTGTGTGTGTGTGTGTGTGTGTGGGAGGGGGGGGGGTATGGGGGCTTGAGGTTGAAAGGGTTCCAGATTGGATCCTGGATCAGATGAGAGTAATCTGGACAGAGATTGTAGCAGTGCTCTCACTCTCACTCCCACTTCACTCTGTGCCAGGCAGCTGGACTGCACAGATCATGCGGAGGGAGGCAAGTGTGTGTGTATGTGATGTGTGTGTGTGTGCGTGTGTGTGTGAGACTGTGAATGTGTGATGTGTATGACAGGGTATTGCTGATGATGAAGACCAGAGACTTTCAGAATTATCTCTGTATGAGAACTGACTCATAAACACAGACACGGACATGAATACCAACACACACACACACACACACGCTGATGTTCATATTTAGGCCTCTTGTCAGTCCTGCCTGGGCATGTCTGGACTATGAACCTTTCCTCTCCCTGGTGTCTGGTGTCCAGCCCGACATTCCGTCTTCCTCCTTTAACCCTCAGAGCACCACTGCTCCCGCCACCACCGTCACTGAATGGCTTCTGATTAACGACCCTCTGATTGTACCAGCCAATCACCGGCTAAATATAGCTGTCAACACCGTCCCCTAACCTTCATTTATCGTTCAAAGTGTTGAGCGGGTTCCCATGGCAACATGCTTCCAACGGGCACTGTGAAGGCAGATTGCGGAGCACGCGTCTTTCTCTTTTTTTCATTTAGGCTCAGAGAAAATGGCTGCTTGCTGGCGATATGGCAAGTCTTTTTCTGTGTAGGTTGGAATGGCAGACTTCACTTGTGTGATTGAATGATGTCAAGAGAAAGAAAGAGAGAAAGAGAGAAAGAGAAGTGTAGAAAGAGGAGAGAAAGGTAAAGAGAAAGATAAAAAAAAGAAAGTGGAATTGTGGGGAAGGTCACCTCAGATTAAGCCATCAGGTCTTTCCAAACCGTTCTATAGACTAAAGCACAGAGACAGAGTTGGAGAGATAGAGAGATGAGTAGGTAGGTAAATGAAGAGATATATAGAGAGAGGGAGGGAAGGATGGAGGGATGGAGATAGAGAGAGAGAGAAAGGAGAGAATAGGTATAACATTGGAAAGGCCGAACATAATGTGGGCATGACTGAAAGCTAATATCACTCAGTCCACATAAACACTGTTAGTATTCCATGTTAACACATAGCCCTATCGCCACTATTTTCAACTGCACAGTCATCACATGACACATGACATCAAGATCCTCAAGGCCAATTCTCTAATACTACAATTCTGAGAATGCTGAACATTGGTGGTGACAGCACATTTGTCATGATGGTGAATTACAAAACACAAGGTCCAAATAATAAACAAATAGACCTGTCTCTGGCACCATTTTCATACCGAAAAAACTTGGCCTTAAATAAAGAAGACTGAGGATGAAAAATGCAACTGAGGTGGTTTAAAAGCCTGCTGACACCATCGCCTATCTCTAACTGGATGCTTTTCCCCTGCCGAGCCTGTTCTAGTATTCTCCGTTTGCGTACACCTCTATTTTTCGAAACATTCCTATTTTTGTTTCAGCTAGGCCAACATGTGTGCTTGTCTGTGTGTGTGCATGTGTGTGTGTGTGTGTGTGTGTGTGTGCCTGTGCATGTCTGTACGTCAGTGTGCGTATGTGTCCTGTCATTTTTGCAGCATGACATCAAGCAGCAGGCAACACATAACAGGAGTGGGCCAGTAGCAAAAAATAGTAAAATTGATAAGGAAAAGGAAAACTAACCTAAACCGCTCGAAAAAAAAAAAAAAATCATTTCCTTCACAAGCTGAGTGTGAAGGACACAAAACAGGCATTTTATACTCTCTCCCGCTGACTTTCTGAATGAGAGGAAGGACTGAGGTGAAATACTAACTACTGTATTTGACGATGAAATGTGTAGGTGTTGGGGGGCCTCCAGGGATTCACTGGTCTTGCAACATCTCTTGAGTGTCTGAAGGATTCACCCTTGTTGAATTGAGTAGCAATAATAGACCTGCCAAGTGTTTACCAGGGTCTAAAATATCATTACAAACTCAGAAAATCAGACCAAAACCAGTTAGGGGCTCTTATTACAATCAATAGACTTCTAGTCTAGCCCCCTTTTCCCCACACACACTCATACACACACCACCGACACACACACCACCCTCCTTCATTCTATCTCTCTCTTTCTTTCTCTCTCTCTCTTTATTTCTTTCTCTCTCTCCTTCTCTCTCTCTCTCTCTCTCTCTCTCTCTCTCTCTCTCTCTCTCTCACACACACACACACACACACAGACACTCTTTCTCCTGCAGCTCAGGAGAGGCAGGAGCGTTGCCATGGTGACGCGGGGCTACTGCGGCACTAGCGGGATGGCCCTGCTTGCGCTTGCTTGTTCGCTCGCTCGTCGCTCGCTCGCTGTAGGGGCTGCACGTTTCTAGTGTTTCCAGAAATGAGGTCAAGATGTTCTCGCATCGTAGTGGAGAGGAGTATGTGTGCGCATGCATGTGTGTGTTTGTGTGTGTGTGTGTGTGTGTGTGTGTGTGTGTGAGACGGTGGATGGGAAGCAAGGAAGGGAGGGGTGCGGTATTTCATTTTTGGTTTCCTCCCTGCTGATCATGACACAAAAACACAGAAATATAAACAAACAAACAAAAACAAACAAACAAACATAAAAAGAGTGTGTGTGTGTGTGTGGGGGGGTCGAGGCTACTACTACAGAATATACGGTAATAGCACGTGCAAAGATCACTGAATACTAACCAAGACAGAGCAACATAATACATCACAGTGAATAGTGTGAATAGTTCTGCATAGGTGGGAGTGTCATAACCTCACAATATAATTTTTTTAGATGATCTTCTGTATCAGTGTATGAGGGTTTAACTGTGGTCAGCATAAAGGGTGATCCCCTACCCACAGAACTTAACGCTCCACTCTTACCCTCTCTGGTACACGTGAGAGGCTTCACTTTGCCTTTGTGTGCTGTTGTGTGCTATCACAATATATTATTTTTTGCTCCTCTTGTTCCTAAGCAATAGATGCAGAATAGTAACTGATAGCTGTGTAATTGTTCTTCTATTAATATCCCATAGGCAATTCTGTCTGTGCTATCAATGTACATTATATGTGATATATTCAATATCTCTTTCTCTCTGTCTCTCTCTCACACTCTCTCCCCTCTTTTCTCTCTCTCTCTCTCTCTGTCTTTTTCTCAGTGTGATAATGCGAAGGGATTGCGGGCCTTTTTTGATGCCATTTGCTATGGGCCCAAGCACCTGATGATCTTCGGAGGTGTGTGCCCGTCGGTGACGTCCATCATCGCCGAGTCCCTGGAGGGCTGGAACCTGGTGCAGGTAAGGCCCCCAGTGCCACTTGTCAGTCATGTCGGAGCTGGTCAGTCAAAGTCGAATGATAGTGCTTGAGTGAGTGACATCTACCCAGAGGAGGTGTGTGTGTGTGTGTGTGTGTGCAGTATGTGTGTGTGTGTGTGTGTGTGTGTATGTGTGTGTGTGTTTGCTCTTGTGTATAGCCTAACGGTGTCGTTGAAGCACCTCTCAAGGATGGTGAGATAAAATAAAGCACCAACATACTGACATCTTTGTTGCCAATTTTGTAACTGAATGTGTGTGTGTGTGTGTGACTTTTGAAGCCTTTAAAGATGCCCTACCCATCCATTATCTGTACACACTGCTTCTCTCTTCTCCTTCCCTGTTCTGTCATTCGGCTGCTGGGTGTGTATAAGATCATGTGAGACTGCTGTCTCCGCCCCAGGGCCGAGGGCAGGGTGTGTGTACTGTATGTGTGTAGGTGTGTGAGTGTGTTATGTGACACGGTCGCAGCCCTAATCATTTCTGACCGAAGCCGCCACAGACAGAAAGGGTATGTCAGCAGGACGGGCGGGGAGCTGTGAACGAATTTTCTCCCTGGGGGCAAGAAGCCTGTCTGTGTGTTTGTGTTCATGTGTGTGTGTGTGTGTGTGTGTGTGTGTGTGTGTGTGTTTATGTATCCAGAGAGTTGAGGAGAGAGTGAAAGAGGTAAAAGTGTGTGGATGTGTGTATGAGCATTTCTCTGTGAATATGTGTTAGTATCCGTGTGTCTCTGTGAGATAGAGGGAGCATCCATTTCTCCAAACAGCTTGCCCTCAGGGAGTATTTTCTGAAAGAAAGTGCCACAACCTCTTACTCCAGAACAGCCATCTAACTAGATGTAAATCGCATGGGCACAGACCCTTATTCACAGCAACTCAATGTCTAGGTCTGATTTTAGTTACTTCAGCACAACTCCTCATTTCACTTGAGCTGCAAACAGTATGTTTACACTTCAAATAAAAATCTATGAGGTCCTGAATTGATATACTACCTCCTGGAACAAACAATCCCACAATGCCCTGCTGAGAGAAAGAGGAAATGTATGTCTGGAAAAAGGCCCTGGGCCTGTTTGGTGCAGCATCCATTGTTTTAATACGTCACAGTCGGATGTGAATAGTTCCAGTCTGCATAAGTAGGAGTGTCAAATAATAATCACAATAAAAACTTTTCAAAGATCTTCTGTATCAGCGTATGACTCCGGTCTCGCCCCCTCCCCCCTTGCAAAAATAGAACGGAACGAACGGAGCAGAACGAACTTAACGAATGTTTGTGCCTCTTGGTCTTACTTTGTCAATGTGTGTGCCATTTCTTGCGATCACACACAAGGTAAGAGTAAAGGAGAAGAATTAACCTGGGTTGGATTATTGGCATGCAGTGCTAATTGTTAGTGTCTTGTTGATTACACTCTGGTTTACACTGCTGTGTGTGTGTGTGTGTGTGCGCGCGTGTGTGTGTGCGTGTGTGTGTGCATGTGTGTGTGTGTGTGTGTGTGTGTGTGTGTGATGCGTTGATGGAGATGGAGGACATGGTGGTAGTGGTGCTGGTGGAGAGGGGCGGGTGGGTTTGAAGGGGGGTTCCTTATGTGTGAATAAATCTGCTATTAACCTCAGTTGAGGAGGTGTCTTATTAGCCTGCTGTAAGCCAAGGGAATCCTCCAGCAGTGTGCGAGCCGTTCCCCTTCCCACTGATGGGAAATCATATTATCCTGTCACCATTGAGCAAATGAGGGGAATCCCTTTACATTCACTGATTTCTCTTTTTTTATTTAAATTATTTAAAGGCTTTTTTGTTTTGTGTAACCCTGAGAAAAATGCTTAAAGGTTTGGATAAATGTCAGACTGCATAACTGCTTTGATAGATGGGGCTAATTATGTTTCACAGAAGACCTCAACACTGTCCCTCAAGACTGCGGTCATATGATGATAAAAAATACGATCAGGTTCATACACCCCACCCCACCCCAACCCACCCCCCAAATTGGACTTTTCTATCGTTCTATCGATATGTCCACAAAATTACCCACATTCTTTAAACACATTATTCCTTTTCCCCAGAGGTATATCACAGAACCAAAGACCTGAACCTGGGTACAATGACTTGCAATGAGTTCTATTTTGACCTTTGTTAGTTTGTGCCGTATTGCACAATAAAGGGACATTTGTGGTGGTCAGATAATATTTTTTTTCCTCTTGCACCCTCTTGCCAAAAGATTAAATAAAACCTGTGTATAAAAATAGCACAGGCCATAAAACGATTCAGAGGCAGGGTCATGACTTGAGTGGCTCCTCCTGAATGGAATGTCTCGCCAAATGTGTTGATTATGGACTGATGAGATTGCCTTGTGAAGCTCAGGCCCCAAGGGACACGCAGAGACCCAATAAGACCTAAAAGCTAACCCTGTCTGCACACTGTTAGTTCATATTACTTGCATCTAAGAATTCACATGAATTATACTGTATACTCGTTGGATATTGCATTATAGCTTAGTCTAGCAACATGTTCCATGTGAGAAACATGGAAACCTTACTTCCCTTAGCTTTTGCATGTAAAATCTAATCATATCAACAGGATGAGGGTCACCATGATAGAGCATTTGTATCGTCCTGTCGCTGCAGTGTTAATGGGGGTGTTTTTGGTTGTCATGGTTGTGAGCCTTGACATGCAAACATCTCCACCGCAGATGTAGAATCCTTAACTAGCTCCTGAAGTGCGTCGGGCAATCATATTTCAATCTGGTCTAGAGCCTTTTATTCATACCTGGGGACCTGCAAATTGAAGTGGTCAAGTCTGAATGTAATGGACATGGAGATGCATGAAATAATCAGGCATGAATGGGGTGTCTATCCTTATTAAATAGTCCACAGCTCAGATCAGTGTTGGAGACACAGGATGCATATTTAATTAATTTATAAAGACAATGGCAGGGTGGGGTGGGGGTGGGGGGCATATGCCAATTGTTTGTTTACACTGTGACAATTGAGATGTGTTAAGGTTAAATGCTAATTGATGTAAATGGATGTATGTTTGTGTAGTGCTTGTCTACTTCATTTAAGACACGCAGCATACACTTCTCGTGATTTATGCCAACCTTAAAGCTGCCCTGTGATGTTTCTTTGGCTAAAACATTCAAAAATTACCTGGAAAGTAATTCAAGACAACTCAAAACCAAAACACCACAAGCTGTAGTGTTATGTGTGCTCAGCAGTCTCTTGCCTTGCGTGTGTGTGTGTCTGTGTGTGGTTGGTTGGTGCTGGTTGAGTATGCTAATAAGGAAGAGCTTGACAGGCAATCAGGTGGGGGTTATTCCCAGACATACTGGCCTGGCCTCAGAGTCACCCTGATCCATCACCCAGTGCACCTGGTCTTATGTAGCCTTCCCACCAAATCAGGCATCAGTCTGTCTGTCTGTCCATCTGTCCATAACTCACCCATTCAACTCTCTCTCTCTTTCTCTGTCTGTCTCTTCCTCTTCATCTCTCCAAGTCACAAGGCCCAAGCCATCAGTATCCTCACATCCTCTGTCATTCACCACCCCGCCTGCCTCCCCTCTCACCCCCAGTCTCTCTCAATGATGGAGCCACAGAGGAAGCAAAGGAGCTTTTCCTTGAAAGACACTCAAGACTCGTCAGTGACGTACCGTGCATCAGGAGCACTGGCTCTCGGGCTCGTACGGGGAAGCAATTCAGCAAGCTCTCAGAGTGGAAAGAATCCCTTCAGTGGGCCAAGAGAACAACCACAAGTACTTCTCTGTGCTCAAGGAGGGTGGCACGCTGAAATGGGAAGGAAAGGGCAGAAAGAGCCTGCTGAAGTGGAGAACAAAATAAAAGGCCCCTAATATGGGTCTCTTATTTCATTTCTTTTTTGTTCTTCTTTCTTCTTTCATTTCAAGATGGAGATGAGATGGGAACGGTCGGTAGCTGTAGGTGCACAAGTGCAAACACAGAAGTATAGTACACACACTGGATCACTCATTCACAAAACAAAAAACAAACACACACACACACACACACACACACACACACACACACACACACACACACACACAGAGTCTCTCATCGATGAGTAGCACCAGTGACAAGAGCATCTGCAATTCCCCCTGCTAGCATGACCCGCGTTAGCCACCATTGTTGCCACGAGCAACCGAGAGAGGCTCCTTTGATGGCACACTATGCCACCAAGAGTGGCGAGCCTTTCTCTGCTAATTACCAAGCCTCCTGATAGAGACCAAGTGTATATACAATGGCCATAGGCATAACAGATTCCTGCAATCTGTCCCAACAAAGCTCCAGTCTCACAGCCACAGACGTGGTTTAAGTGCTGTAATTGGGGGTATGCATTATTGCATGCACTTAGGCGTAATCCAATTGCGCGTAATCGCGTCCGGCAATTTTCAAGTGGAAGGACGGCCATTTTGTTGATGTGATGGAAAACAATCTGGCGATGAGACTGGGGGGGGGACTTGTCATGTTGTGCGGCACAGAGCAGTGAACGTGTCACCGTGCCGGCTCAGATTAAACATGCCGAATGAGTTACGACCGGCCGCTCGTGATCCGGCACAAGAGGGGCTTTCTTTTTTCTTCTTCTTTTCTTTTTTTGTCTTTCTTTTTCTCTCCTCTTTTCCAACAGCACAGAGTGCTTCCACTGCCCCG